>JBAMJV010001013.1:0-22255 GCA_037951105.1 Echinarachnius parma | reverse complement strand
TTGTTCGGGCACCCTGTATACATTACGTTTCACCCAAGTTAGAAAATATCCGCTTCTCAGGCCTGAGGAGAGGTTGAGAGATTCGTGCCTCTAGTATAATTTTATCACCGTTTACACCGTTCTTATCGGTTTACTGCGTGTAACCGGAGGAGATTATCTCTATATATCTCTGTATATCAATCATTTTATATTTTAGGGGAAAAAATGCCTAAAATGTGAGTTTAGGGCTAAAAATGACCGTGTTACAGACATGGGCGTCAATATTTACGTAATACCTATTCATCAGGGGGGATGAATGAATAGATCATCCCCCCTGATGAATGGGTATCAATGACAGATCGACGCCCATGGTAACAGATCATAAAACTCATGGCGTTTGGTATAACATTTTTATTGTCTTTAATATTACTGCAAGATAATGCTCATTTCAGCTCATTTCGCTTTTAGCAATTATCTTTAGCTGGTCAAAATGGCTGATTTTTTAAACGCCATCTTGGACTTGGAGGTGTTCACAAAAATATTGTTGAGGTGGACCTCTGAATTTCTCATATTAGAAACACTTGCAAATAAACTTGGTTTAAACTTGTTGTGGAGATCTGGCAACCTAACTCCTTAAAGGTATACTTGAGTATTGGTACTTCCCGGAATGACATTTGACACTAAATTGGTTGGTATTAATTCCATTTGAAAGTTCATTGAATGAAACATGTGAAATGAGACTCATTCTCTTTCGAATGCTCTCATACTTGTACATTTGATTTCAAAATATTTTATTTATAAGTTTACCCTGCCAGGGGACATCTGGACTTTTCAGAAAAAGACAAAACATGCTTATAGATTTCTTTAAAAACAATCAAAGTAGGTTTTAAATAGATGTTGATGATATCTCTATTTAATCATTATTTAAAAAATAAAATCACAAGCACAATTTTGTATGAAAAATGGTAAGAACCAAAATGCTTTTAGAGAGCGCCCTCTGGAGTTGTATCGGCTCTTATTTCACTTTTTAATATATGCTTTTGGGATTGTGAAAATGGAACTTCCCAATTGTTGATTCTGGTTGTGTAATTTGGCTTACATTTTTTTTTTTTTTTTTTTTTTTTCTCGTTAGAAAATTACGTAGTTTATTTAGGTATTGATATCGTCAACTTTCAAGGAAGGTGGATTTAGCGTCTTATTCTTTTTTTTGGAGCTGAGTTCTTCATTAAAGACAAGTTATTTTGTTTTGGGTTATGGTTTATACACTTTGGGTTTGTCTAGCAGATTATAATACTATGGGGGTGAAAAAAGATAAGTTGGGCTTTTATTAATTTGGAAGTAGGTCGGTAAGATGGTATTTGTATATGATATGCTATATTGGGAGCAAATCCTCATGAGATTCGGGTGAAGTTGCATTCTACTCTGCATTGTTTATGATTGGGAGGTAGGGACGCAGGGTTGTCTTGTGCATATGATAGTCTTGCGTTATAGCTATGGAATGTTACTAATAAGGGGTGGTCGCATTGGGCGCGATCCCGCGCGGCGGTGCCCGTGTGTGCCGTGCGCAGTGGTGCGAATCCGTGGCAGGAAATTATTGTGTTCTATGCGCTTCGCTTAGCGTGCGTGCACGTTTTTATTCGGGGTATAATTGGCCTGGCCTTATGGAGATTAAGGCGGCTTGCCATGGATTCGGGCCGATGCGTGCCGCATTCGTGGGTTTGGTCGCGCGGGGTCGCGTCCTTTGTGAACAGGCCTTTAACGGGTAAAGGTTTTTACTTTCATGCTTTTGAAATTGAAAATCTGTATGTTAGAATGGTATTTGGACATGTGATGCTATTGTGAGTAAATCCTCATAAGATTTTGTATTCTTTTTTATTCTTTTTTTTTTCCCCCGTGGATAGCCTTGCGTATTAGCTATTGAATGTTACGTAACGGGTAAAGGTTATATTGGTTTTTTGTTATGACAGTGTTGGTACAAGTATGTTATGGTTGATAATAAGTACGTAGGTAGTTTGCCTCGTACAGGCTGGGAGCCGTGTTGGAATATATATGACTGGTCTGGCTGGTCGGGGTGGGTTGGGGATCGATGGGGGGGGGGGGGGGGGGGGGGGGGGAGTAGCGGAAATGTTTTTGTTTTTTTTTTGTTGGTGTTTGGTACACCTTTTTATTTCTTTTGTCGTATAAACCTCAACGAGGAGCAATGTTTAGTGTAGATATCTTACAATTTAGTTTAGTTCAGTTACTGTGTCTGTTGTGTGTGGTGTGTGTGAATGTTGATTGCATTGCCTATGTTGTTGGGGACCTCGACCAATATGTCAGCTTTTGGAGTAATTTATATATTTTTGAGCTTGCTCTTGTTAGCCCGTGTATTATTATTTTATACAATTTAAGGAGAAAAGAATGCATTAATATTTGTATGTTAATATCTAGTTATGGAGGGTAAAGATAGTTATATTAGACGTAATTTTCTTTCTTTGAATGTTAATGGAATCCGAGAAAAATTAAAGAGGGAAAAAATTTGTACATGGTGTAAAGATAAAGGTGTAGATATTGTTTTTTTACAAGAAACATACAGTACAATTGAAGTCGAGGAGACTTGGAAATTGCCATGGAATGGGAGTTCATATTTTAGTCATGGGACAAACCATAGTAAAGGGGTGCTTATTTTGATAGATTATAAATTAGATATTCAGGTTTTAAATGTTATCTCAGATGATAATGGCAGATATGTTATAATCGAATGCATTATACAGGGGATGAAATTGATAATTGCTAATGTTTATTTGCCAGTAAGAGGAAGAGAATTAGAGAAGATTGATTTTTAGTAAATTTTGAAACATTAATAAGGAACATTAATAAAGAAAATAATGCAATAATTATTGGAGGAGATTTTAATATTATTTTAAATAAAGATTTAGATTATTTTGGAAATAGTAGACACAGCGTTCAGTCTAGATTTAATATTCTATTTGAACAATTTTTAGATAGATTTGAATTGCTGGATATTTGGAGGGTACGAAATGGATTAAAGAAACAGTTTACGTATAGGCAAGTTAATCCATTTATGCAAAGTAGATTAGATTATTGGTTGGTTTCTAAGCAAATAGAACAGGTAGTATTTAAGTGTGATATTATTCCTTCTATGGCTCCGGATCATTCAGCCATTCAGTTGCAATTTTATGATAAGTTAATTCATTCATTTAAGTTTCAGGGATCCTATTGGAAATTGAATAATAGTTTATGTCAAGATATTGAATATATTAATTGTATTAAAGAGGAAATTATTAAATTAAAAGATGAATTTCGAATAGAAATAGAAGATAAAAGAGTTTTATGGGATTTTTTGAAAATGAAAATTAGAAATGTTAGTAGAAAATATTCAAAAGAAAAGGCGAAACAACGAAAACAAAAAATTGGAAATTTGGAAGAGGATATTTTAAAGCTGGAAAATGAATTGTTGAATGGGATAGACCAGGGAAAAGTTGATGATTTGGAACGGGAAAAAAAAGAATTACAGGATTGTTATAATTATATAAATGAAGGTATTAAAATTCGCTCTAGAGCTTCACACTATGAATGTGGAGAAAGAGACACTGGATATTTTACTCAATTAATGAAGTCTAATAAAAAGAAAACATTAATTAGTAAACTTTATATAAATGAAAATATTTGTTTTGATCAAAAAAATATTATGCAAGAAATATCTATGTTTTATAGTAAGCTATATGCTCAATCAGAGGAGGAAATTCATTTTGTGGATGATTTTTTTCAGGACTTGCCAAAATTAAATTTAGATTTGAGTTTATTGCGTGAAGGTAAAATAACAAACGGAGAATATTTGGCAGCTATAAAAGAAATGGCATGTAATAAATCACCGGGGAACGATGGTTTAAGTGTAGAATTTTATATACAGTTTTGGCCACTAATAGGAAATTTGGTAGTAAACTCTTTAAATTTAGCTTTCGAAAAAAAGGAACTATCTTCGTCACAAAAACAGGCAGTTATAAGTTTAATTCATAAAGAAGGAAAAGACCCCCTATTTATAAAAAAATTATAGACCATTATCTTTATTGAATGTAGATTACAAAATTTTAACTAAAGTGCTTTTAATAAGGATTAAAAAAGTTTTAAATGAAATAATTTCTGTCAATCAGGTGGGATATTTAAAAGATCGAAACATAGGTGAAGCAATAAGAATGATAGATGATATAATTCATCATACATCAGTCAATAAAATACCTGGATATATGATGATAATTGATTTTGAAAAGGCTTTTGATTCAGTTTCACATACTTTTTTGCAGAAGGTTTTAATTACATTTGGTTTTGGACCGTCATTTTGTAGATGGGTGGAGACTATTTATAATAATGCTCAAAGTTGTGTTTTTAATGGGGGCGCATCTACTGGATACTTTAATATTAAGAGGGGTGTAAGGCAAGGGGACCCCCTGTCCCCATATTTGTTTATACTTTGTATTGAAATTTTAGTTCGTTCAATATATAAAGACCCTCAAATTCAAGGATTCACGTTTAATAACGTAGAAATAAAACAAATTCTTTATGCAGACGATATGACTCTTTTTATTCGGGACTCCAAATCATTTAAAAGGGTGGAGAAATTGTTTGAAAGTTTTGCTAGAAATTCTGGATTAAAAATTAATAAAGAAAAAACTTTCATATTATTGTTAGGCCCTTCTCAAAATAAAGATATTGCTCTTCCATTTGGTAAAATAGTAGAAATAGTGAAGATTTTAGGTATTTATTTTTCTTTAGATGTTGAAGTTCAGGAAAGGACAAATTATAAGGAAATTTTGAGTAAAATTAAAAGTTGTTATCGTGGTGGAAACAAAGCGATTTAACTTTAATGGGAAAAATTCAATTGATAAAAACGTTTATTTTGTCAAAATTAATTTATGTGTCAGCACTGACACCAGTACCGAATTGGGTATTTCAAGATTTGGATAAATTGGTCTTTGACTTTTTGTGGAATGGAAAAGATAAGATTAAGCGTAATGTAATGTTCTTGGATTATTGTAGAGGTGGGCTAAGATTAACTGACTTTTATTTATTTATTTTAGTGCAGAGGATTATGTGGGTAAAGAGACTTTTAACGGGGGATGCAAATATGGGATGGAAGCAATATTTTAATTATTTAACTAAGGATTTTGGTGGAACTTTGATATTTTATAATAATAATGCAATTATAAATATATTTAAATTAGCATTACCAGCTTTTTATAGAGACATGTTGAACGCTTGGATTGCCACAAAAACATTTTTGTTAAAAGAAAATACTTCTAAAAGGAATGAAATTATTTATAATAATAGATTTGTTTTTATTGATGGACATGTTCCTTTCAATGAACAGTTATTTAAAAAGAATATTTATAGGTTGCATCATATTGTTGATGGGGAAGGCAATATAAAATCAAATGAGGAATTTCAAAGAAAAGGTTTAAATAGTTTAGAGATTATGGAAATACAACGTATTTTTCTTGGTATTCCCCCTTCATGGAAACAATTTTTGAATATAAATATTCACTTAAATATAGATAGGGAATTAGATATGAACCTTTTAATTTTTGAAAAGGTATATATGTTAGATAAGGTTACTTCAAAAATGATATATAATTTTTTATTAAGTAAAAAAGTAGAAAAATCATATGCAGAACGAAATTTAGAGCAGATTTATAATATTAATGGGAAAGACATACAATTAATATTCTTAAGACTTAGAAAATGCACTTTGAATAGTAAGCTTCGAGAATTTCAATTTAAAATGCTTTATAATATTATATATACTAAATTATATTTATATACATTTAAAATGGTTGATAGTAATTTATGTTCTTTTTGTGGTAAATATGAAGAAACTTACGAGCATTTGTTTTTTCTTTGTGAGAAAGTAAAACCAATTTGGGAAGCGTGTGGAAATTTATTTAATTTAGTAGAGATTAGAAATATAAATTGGAAAGATATTCATGTAGGAATAGTTGAGTTAAATATAGGGAAGGAACAGTTATTAAATCATATCATAATTTTGGTAAAATACATGATATTTATAGATAGTAAAAATAGAAATAAACCACCAACTGCTTTGGAGATTAAGAAAAGATTATTAGAAAATAGAAAGGAGGAGAAGAAATTAGCTGGGGACCGTGGTACACTAACGTATCATTTTAGAAAGTGGGACAATTTAGAATAAGGAAGGCAAACAGAAGCAATAAAACGAATAAGGCGGACATAATGGTCGAGATTCTCTCCAGATGTAGGCATGTTTCCTGTGGATGGGTGTGTGGGTGTGTGCACGCGTGTGTGTGTGTGTATGTAAGCACTTGTATAGGGTGTTCTTTGAGGGGAAAAGAGTTTCCCCCTCTTTTCCCCCTTTTTTATGTTCATGCTCTGCTTTATTTGATGTACAACAATACAAATTTGTTTGTATCATTTAGATGTAAATTTAATTATATTTTACATGATTATGTTAAGATATGAAAATACGTATACTGATTATATTATGTACTGATTTCTCGTATTGTTTGTTATTGTTATTTTGTTTTGAGCAATGAATACAATAAATATCATTGAAAACAAAAAAGGGTTTTTACATAGTCGATTGTAATTGTGTGTACCTTTCGAGCATGGTGGATTTATAACGATTAGTTTTAAAGATCCCTTTAAAAGAAGCCACTTTTTCGACTTTGGCCCTCCGCCTATTAAGTTGAAGAGCCAAGCCTCCAGATAACGAATTTTAACTATCGCACATTCCCCTTGATTACCCACTAAATGCTGCTCCGTACTCCATTCCCCATGACTTTTTAAAAAGGATCTAGTAACATTGTCCATATCCTAAAAACTTTCATACTTGGAACTCTATAGCGGTTCTCTCATACCTTGTTGTATTCGCATGGACAATAATTTGATAGGTTTCTCTTTTTTTAAATTTCCCTTTGTGTTCGGATTTCTAACTATCCACTGGATAGTCATAACCGTGTACAAAATCAACGCAACTAGTTAGTAAATATCACTTTGCACTTTCGCTCATTACTCGACCATATCACATCCATTTAACGGAAAATTTTCACCCATATTTTACTCAGATCACAACAGAAAACATTGTCACAACTCACAACCACACATCAATTTTTGCACATGTCAACAAAGTTACATATAGATCACAGTAAATACAAATGTAGTGAACTCTGCATAGTTCGATTGATGGTCATTATCTATATACACGTAATGCATTAAGATTCTCAAGCGCTATGACATAAGCTAGAAGTATTTTTCCAGGGAAACAACTGCGAAGCAAAATATGTTTGCTTACTAAAAACGGAACGTAAGTCTTACCTGAATCGTTGAACTTATAGCGTTCAACATTCTCACACTCCATACTGCTTGCTCGTGCTAGTTGAGCTAAAGGCACAATGACAAACAAAAATGAAATTAGTCCTGCCACCATTGTATGCATTCTATATCATATTTTGTTACTTTGATTCATGCAGGAAACCTAACACATTCAGTAAAATTCAGCGATGCACAGTGCACTTTAAACTAAATATCGACATTTTTTGTCGAATATTTGGTTGAAAATCATAATTATAGGTTTTCCCGCTCAATTTTACACTTTTATCAATCGAATTCATTAAGGGTCATTCAAATTCACGCATTGCCGCGTAATCGTTGGTATCGGTCTTTCAAATTCCGAAAAGGTGCAAACGAATTCATGCATACGCATACGCTTTCGTGAATAGACAAAAGAGTTCATTTATGGGCATTCGATTGCGCGAATTTGCAGTAGTGCCAGCACTAACTAAATGCCATTTTGAATGCCCATTGATGAAAAGGTATGCCCTTTGTGCGAATTCACTTGCTCCTACGTGATTTCGAACGACTATTTACGAATTCGAATGCTGCTTTGACACGGCGATCGCAAATCGCGCGAATTCGTTTGCTCATTATATCAATTTGATTGTCACAATCGCGAAATTGAGCGGGAAAATCTATATCAACTTGTAGAAATTTGTGATTTTCTCACCATTACTGCCTTAGTACTTGGTACTTGGAAGTTTAATCCTCCAAAATACTCCATGGAGTTTTAACTGAAGGTGGCCCGAAGGTGGGTCCGAGAGAGTGGTTAGCCCCTAAGGACAGAATCACAGAAGGGTCCTTTGCAAGCGGATTCTGGAATGACGTATGAAGTGAAGACTGGTTTACTGTAGATTGTTTTCTGGTGCGAATGCACTGCCGCTCCCATAGGAACACGACGATGATTGGCTATAGCGCCTCGGCATTCAAGTCATGTGACCACGATCATCCAATGAGATGAACCATGATATTTATTTAACTATCATGTGACCGGCAACAACTAGTAACAAATAAAAAAAAGGCAAAGACACCTGCTAGCATGCCACATTTGTTAAATGTGTGAAGATCAATATCGCATGTATATTTGGTCGCCAATAATCACAGCAACATTAGCGACTTGCGATGCCCGTTCAGGCTCACCATACAAAGCATGCTTATAAAAAAATAACACAAATACAGGAAAATATGTATTTATGCATTGCCAGAGGATTGGTTGAACGCCAAAATTACGCCGATATGAGGTAACAGAGTCGTTTGTACCGACCTCACTTAGATGGCCTAAACTGAGGTATTTAACCCATTCCCTTCATGATTCTGAAATCGCCATTAACTTTGCACACAGACCAACCAGTTCCCGTATAGTCAGAGATAAAGTGTGTGTAAGAGAAAGAGAGAGGAAGATAGACGTAGCTACCAACACAATAGAGTACAGAAGCCATGACGTCATAAAAACACTTTTTTCGAATTTTTAAATTTGAACTCCATTTCTGTAAGAGCATCAATAATAATGTCCAAATACCGAAAATAAATTGAATATATTACGTACTGGCTGAGATATGCCCATCCGAATGAATTTAACTTCAATGGGCAATCAGTGTTATAGTGCACTGGTTCATAAAGTTATGAACCAGTGCACTATAACACTGATTGCCCATTGACAACAAAATTCATTCGGATGGGCATATCTCAGCCAATACTTAAGCTATTCAATTGATTTTCGGTATTTGGACATTATTTGTTATGCTCTTTCTGAAAATGAAGTCCAAATTTGAATAAAAAAAGAGAAGATGTTTATGACATCATTGATCACATCACACTTCACCACTCTATGCCACCTGTTGCAAAACTCACTCAACACTGCCACTAGCCTTGTATCAGTGTAAGGATTAAAAACAAAAATCACCTAAGCCTTTAGAATAATGAAATATAGTATGATGTCAGCTTTATTCTCACTCCAGAAGTAAAGCTGTCCATACTACTAATTTATATAGTGGTTTATTGTGCCAAAAGTTTAGTTACTATTAATATGTGAGCCTTTACACAAACAAAAACAGATTATACAGATGTTTCCTTGCTAGAGACTAGCACTAACAGGTGTTGTCCATCATACTGCACTGGCTGTGGCATTAGCCTGGAGCAAGATAGCGAACTGAGGAGTCAACTCCTCATGATGGCGGTGGACAACCTAACACTAGAATCACGTAAAGGAATCCCCTCCAAACCCCAAAATTACCGACCAGTCTCATTGACATCTATACCCTGTAAGCTGTTGGAACATATAATCCACACAAACATCATGACACATCTCGAGACATTATAACGTCCTCAATGGAGAACATGGCTTCAGAAAAGGGAGATCATGCGAAACACAATGTGCATGCATGATATCGCCGAAATCTTAGATCGTCACCCTGCTTGAAAAAAAATAGCCAACAAATAGCCAAAAAATAGTCCCCGAAAACCTATTTTTTTGCTATTTTTATTTGAAAAAATAGTATAAAAATAGTTCTAAAATAGTTTTAAAATAGTACGAAAAAATAGCAAAAAAACTATTTTTACTATCGATATTTGGAACGCGAAATCAATATAACTAAAATGTATTTTTGGCTATTTTTCTGAAGAAAATAGGGATAAGATTTTTAGGCTATTTTTTGGCTATTTTAAAACTATTTTTGAAGGAGAAAAATAGCCTAAAAATAGATTTTATGACTATTTTTTCAGACAAATCTTGAAAAACGATTTGAATGAGGAAAAAACATAGACCTAGATCATGCATGCATGTTTGCATTTTTTATTAAGCTGTTTGACTTGAATAACAGACGAAGCCCCAAATAGCCAACAAATAGTTAAATCAAAATCAAAATTTGATGAGTATAATTGTTTTTCTGAACATATATAGAGCTAGCTAGTTTCAACAAATAAGCCAGTGATAATTGGAAAGGAAATCAAAATAATATCACTTAATCATTCAGTGCACATGCATATAAGCAGAAGAGTGTATTTTACATCCTATCAAAAATTATGTGAGCAAACACAAATTTGAATAGATGGGCCTGCTTGCCAGCCATGTGGTCTGATTTCACTAGTAGCAATTCTCTGGTAATTTGATAGTTAGTGTTGATTAGGGAAATAAATATCAGTAAATTAGTAATGAACAATAGTTAGTGATGCATGCATGCAATGAATATTATTAAAAAGCACCATTTTCTCACCCAAAACTGCAAAATTATCACCATGAGGAGTAACAGCTAGTTGGCATGCATTCCCTCAAAACAAAATGGCTGTGAATATTGCATGATGGGATATCACTTGACAGAAACTAACCAATGAGAGATAGCCATGTTTTTTTGTTTTTCTGTATTTCAATTTTTACACATTGAACTACAGTCAAACCTGCCTATATTGGCCACCAAATTAATTCCCTCCCAGCAGAGGAAAAACAGTGTAGTGGAACCTGTTTATAGAGGTCACCTGTCTGTAGTGGCCACTTTTCTTGTCTCCCTGGGTGGCCACTACCGTGCGTCCCAAACAAACTATACACTTTTGAAATGCCTGCCGAATAAAAAGTATATGATTCTGGGGGAAAAGTTTTATATGTATGGAAAGCTCATAAACTTTCATATGACACCAAAAAGTCCGAAAATAATTCATGCTTGGGTGAGCACTGCTCACTTTTGTAAAGGGTATGAAAATTGGGTTGCGCAGGAATTAGCCTTCCAATTTGTGAGAGGTAAATCCTTTGGAGCTTACAAAATTGAGGGTGATATGATACATTCATGATCAATTGCGATCAGTTTGGGTTTGCTGAGTGAATTTCATGGTTTATTAAACCAAACTTTTATGCATGAGTGAACAGGAATTGCATTTTTTATTGTAGCATTGTAACTTTCCCTGGTAGACTCAGTGGTGTGTTCATGAGAGTCAGGATGGGGTGATGGTACATGTTGTAATTTCCATGTTACAAACTGTTAGTTTTTTACATCTGTGACTTTGAATAAAAACCTTCACCCCACATTTCAATTATTGTAAGATTAGTTGAACATTGATTTACTTAATACCCAGGTAGGGATTATGTAAATTGAATATTCAAATACGGTTTGTTGAAAAAAGGAATGTCACAGATGTTGGCTACTTATTCTTCAGGTTACCCATTGACCTGAAGAATAAGTAGCCAGACAGCTGAATGGTGATTGAATGCTTGATTGATTAATTGATTGACCGATCGACTGATACATTGTTGATTAAGTGATTGAGAGCTGAATGTTGATTGTCTAATGAATTGTCAAGATATGCACAAACACACCCAGGCAGAGAGAGAGAGAGAGAGAGAACGAGAGGGGGTGGGGGGGGGGGGGGGGGGGGGGCCATACATGTCCTCTTGACCCTTATCCCATCTACCCAACAAAGTCCTACCCTACATTTCACCTCCCTTCCACCATGTACCATCACCCCGTCCTGACTCCCATGAACACACCACTGAGTCTACCATGGAAAGTTACATTGCTATAATAACAAATGCAATTCCTGTTCACTCATGCATAAAATGTTAATCCCATAAACCACAAATTTCACTCAGCAAACCCAAACTCATCACAATTGATCATAAATTGGTCATATCATCCTCAATTCCGTAAGCTCCAAAGGATTTACCTCTCACAAATTGGAAGGCTAATTCCTGCGCAACCTAATTTTTGTATGCTTTTAAAGGTTATCCTGACCATTAACCCTTTTTCACTTCTACCAAAATATCTCGGAGCTTTTAGATTTCTTTATTATATATATATATTGTTAACTTATCAAACAAATGGGGGTGAGAACTAAATAAGTTTATACATAGTTAATATGTATACAGTGCTAGCTTCGACAAGCAATTTGTGATATTTAATAGTTCCATTTTAATAAAATGAATTGCACAATTGCTTGTTTGATATGTATTTATGTTATATGTAATTTTGATTTATATAGTACAAAATAATTTAATTCATTCATTCATTCATTCATTCATTCAGCCCCACCTTATTTTGCAAAAGACAAACTCTACTTATTGTCAGTTAAATATACAGTTTCCCCAACTAACATTTTGATATACAGCGTCGGAAAAATAATTGATCCTAGCAGTTTTCGGAACCTGAAACTAGAATTACGTTGCTGTTTTTATTCAATAATTATTCAGAAAATGGAATCCGGAACTGAGCTTCATTTCATACATAGTAGGTGTACCTTTATGATAATAATAATAATGTTTGTCCTATTGCTTGTAAAGCTATACTCTTATTACAGGACCAATTAGAGTCTTTACTTTTTGCTAAAATTTGCTTGAAAAGTTACACAATCACAGTACTTCATCGTAGTTCATCATCCTGTAAAATCATGACGATGTTGTATTTAGGAGGTATTTATTTGGTTAAAAAACACAACTTCACAACTCACAAGTCATAAGAAGTTTGCATACTCATACGCACAACCATTTTCAAATTTCAATACATGTTGATCTGTAGGTTTCAATTATGATACGTATACTATACGCAAAAGATGTTGACCAGGATTTATTGCAAAATGGTGAAGCATTGGATATTAAATAGTTTCTAATCATGTTGCAAATTCAGAATATTATAGTCAAGTAGGTGTGATATTACTGTCATTCATTGCTGTGGCCTGTGTATAATGAATTGTAATAAGTGGTTATGTAAAACATTAAGGTCAACATTATAAAGTGGTTTGTATAAAAAACGTTTCTACACTTCGATCATTACTATTAATATTTTAAAAAACAGGTAGGAGTAAACAGGAAAGACAAATTTCCCTTTTAAAATAAAACTATCGTGGAATTTTTTTTATTTTTTATTATATTGTTTTAAATTGTTGTTTAGTAAATACTCCAACATATACGTGATCTATCGGACAAAGCAGAACGGGTGGATGAATGTAGCTGTGTTTATTTGTGGTTATGATTCCATTGTGTGATACGGATGAGTGAATGTGCGTGCTTCTCCCATTGTGATATGTGGCTGTGCGTGTGCCTGCTGTATGACTGTGAGGTGTTCTGTCATGTCTGTGTTGACATTGTTCTGCTTGACTGATAATCACGTGCTAGCTGGAGTAACCAAAAACAAAATATTTCTCTCTTTCGTAAAAATTAGTATATTTAGACTGTATATATATATATATAGAAACTTAATTGTGTTTTTATGATTTGAAATAAATTGAAACTATTTTAATACAACTTTGTCCAAAATTGTAATAAAGTATATCTTGAATCTGCTGGTCATATGCTATTTGTACATATTTTTATATATATATTAATCATATTAATGTATTATTGTTTTATGTATATTGTATGATGTTATATCAGGACCCTGACGAAAAACAGTATCCTTGCTGATCAGGCTATCCTGTATAAATATATTTGAATAAATAAATAAATAAATAAATAATTGGTTCTAATCTAAACATTGTCGGGCAAGCCAAAAAAAATTGCCGCCCAGCAGTCACTGAGTTGGTAATCATCCTAGTCGAGATTCCTGACTGTGTTCCCTTTTGATAATTCATGACTGCTGCACCAAGCCCAAGAGAGGGCGTGTTATTTATTACCTACAGCTAGCTTCAGAAACAGTGTAAAGATTTGTACCTTTTGATAATTCATGACTGCTGCACCAAGCCCGAGAGAGGGCGTGTTATTTATTAGCTCCAGTTAGCTACTAGAATCAGTGTAAAGATTTGTATACATCGCGCGATTCCATGACGAGAACAGCCCATTAGAGCTCTTCCCAAGTAAAGTACAGTTTAGTAGGGTGCAAGCTCATCAAATTCACCCTCTCAGTAAGAGGGTATATTGAGGGGATTATAAAGATTAGAGACCAAGCTAGGCAAGACCCTTCCATTGTTGTTTTTTGTTTGTTAATCTGACCACACAGTGAAGCCAACACTAAAACTTGAAGGTTACTGGTGAACCTGTAACTTGTCTATAGAGTACAGGAGCCATGACGTCATAAAACCACTTGTTTAGAATTTTCAAATTTGGACTTCATTTTCAGAAAGAGCATAACAAATAATGACCAAATACCGAAAATCAAAGGAATAGGTTACGTATTGGCTGAGATATGCCCATCCGAATGAATTTTACTTCAATGGGCAATCAGTGTTATAGTGCACTGGTTCCTAAATTTAGGAACCAGTGCACTATAACACTGATTGCCCATTGACAAAAAATCATTCGGATGGGCATATATCAGCCAATACGTAATTTATTCCTTTGATTTTCGGTATTTTGACATTATTGGTTATGCTTTTTTTGAAAATGAAGTCCAAATTTGAAAATTCTAAAAAAAATGTTTATGACATCATTTATGACATCACACTTCACCACTCTATACTCTACAAAAATAGAGCTTCCACATTTCTCTTCTAACGTGTTGTTTGCCTTTATTATATAGTAAGAGAATAATAAAATAGGGTTAGATTTTTGTAATACCCCTTTATTATGACGACATCTATCATTGATATCATTCAGTATATATGAGGGTTAATGAACGGTCATAAACCTCATAAACGGCATACAGTAATTTGTTGCAAAAGCTGACGTAAATTTTAGTTTTTTTAACCAGGAAGCAATGATCTTTTTAAATGAAACTTTCACACATCATTCAGACATATTATTACAAGAATTTTGGTATTTTGGCAAATCATTTTGGCCCATTAGAAATGGACCACTTCTACAAACAACACCAACAACAAACTCGGGTTCAAGTAATCCTAGCACATCATTTTGGTCCATTAGAAATGGACCACCTCTACAAACAACACCAACAACAAACTCGGGTTCAAGTAATCCTTGCACATCATTTTGGTCCATTAGAAACTGACCACCTCTACAAACAACACCAACAACAAACTAGATGTTGAATTCGTCACATTTGACGAATTAAAGGTTATACATATTGAAATTACGATAATTATGATGATATTGACTTTTCAACGCGTAATTATGATGATGTCATAACATTGACTTGGCATAAATGAATGACACAAAATAGGGTAACAATATTAATTCATAACAAAAGGGGAGTGGGGAGCTCTTTAATTGACCAAAATGACTGTAAAATGGCTCTGTACCCGACGTCTTATTTCGACCATATCACACCTTTGCTTTGGCCGATTTTGACCCGGTTTTCAGTACGTTAAAGCTGAGTTTCCTCTACACAATCATTTTTTCGATTTTATTTCACGATTTGAGCACGGGAACAGGTCGTAATTGAAGGTTGAACTTTTTTTTTACTTTATCGTGCACTATGATGACTTTACAAAATCTGATTGGCCAATGTTAAAATTGTAAAAATATGTGCAACTCATACTCTTTCAGAATATGAAAAAAATATTTGGATATTTCCATGTATCAAAGAAGTTGTGACCGATAAGAGAAGTGCATGTTTGACCAGATTTAGCCAATTTTCACACTCTTTGCGCGATTTCAACTTTAACCGGTCAATTCGATGACTTTAGAAGATTTACTCGGCATAAAGCAAGTATGAATTCGTATCTACAACTCATAATCTATCCAAATATTCAAATAAAATTGGGTTTTTGTCGATTTTGGAAAAAGTTATGGCCGAATTAAAAAAGGATGTTTTTACCATATTTTGCCAATTGTTTGATTTGAACTGTTCGCCCTTAGATGTTAGATGGCGCTGTTGAGACTTAGCCAATTTTCACACTCGTGCGCCATTTAAATTTCAACGGTCAATATGATGACTTTGTAACATTTACTGGGCATAAATGAGGTATGAATTCGCATCTACAACTCATAATCTTTCCGGATATTCAAAGAAATTTGGGAGTTTGTGGACTTTTAAAAAAGTTATGGCCGATAAGAGACCAGACTTGGGAAATTTTCACGCTCGTGCGCTATTTAATTTTTAACCGTCAATATGATGACTTTATAACATTTACTCGGCATAAATGAGGTATGAATTCGTATCTACAACTCATAATCTATCCGAATATTAAAAGAAAGTTGGGTTTTTGTGGACTTTTAAAAAAGTTATGCCCGAATAAAAAAATGGTTGTTTTTGAGCATTTTCAGATTTTAAGATCCTTAGACGGGCGCGTACGCGCTTGTTACGTAGCGCATGCGCATGCGCATAATGGGAAAAGTTGCCACTTGGCCTGATAATTGTTGGTGCCAAATTTAAAGGGAAATAGAAGATGCATGACTGAGATACATCCATGAATGAAATTTCACAAAATGGCGTCCTGATGACGTCAAGAATAGTCGGCGGCACTCAAAAGTTTGGCAGTTCTAAGTTAGACCAAGATCTATCATCTGGCAAAGTTTCAGGACAATAGCTGCACCCGTTATTGAGGTATCCGACGAACAAAATCCTTGTTTTCGTGTCTCTATGCATTGGCATACAGACACAAAAACAATACTAGATGTTGAATTCGTCACATTTGACGAATTGAAGGTTATACATATTGAAATTTCGATATGATGATATTGACTTTTCAACGCCTAATACGATGATGTCATGACATTTACTTGGCATAAATGAATGACACCAAATAGGGTAACAATATTAATTCATATCAAATGGGGAGTGGGAAGCTCTTAAATTGACCAAAATGACTGTAAAATGGCTCTGTACCTGACGTCTTATTTCGACCATATCACACCTTTCCTTTGGCCGATTTCGACCCGGTTTTTAGTATGTTAAAGCTGAGTTTCCGCTAGACTATCGCGATTTTCGAGTTTAAAACACGATTAGAGCACGGGAACAGGTCGTAATTGAAGGTTGAAGTTTTTTTTTCTTTATCGTGCACTATGATGACTTTACAAAATCTGATTGGCCAATGTTAAAATTGTAAAAATATGTGCAACTCATACTCTTTCAGAATATGAAACAATATTTGTATATATCCATGTATCAAAGAAGTTGTGACCGTTAAGAGAAATGCATGTTTGACCAAATTTAGCCAATTTTCACACTCTTTGCGCGATTTCAACTTTAAGCGGTCAATTCGATGACTTTAGAAGATTTACTCGGCATAAAGGAGGTATGAATTCGTATCTACAACTCATAATCTATCCAAGTATTGAAATAAAATTGGGTTTTTGTCGACTTTTGAAAAAGTTATGGCCGAATTAAAAAAGGATGTTTTTACCATATTTTGCCAATTATTTGTTTTGAATTGTTCGCCCTTAGATGTTAGATGGCGCTATACAGACTTGGCCAATTTTCACACTCGTGCGCCATTTAAATTTCAACGGTCAATATGATGACTTTGTAACATTTACTCGGCATAAATGAGGTATGAATTCGCATCTACAACTCATAATCTTTCCGGATATTCAAAGAAATTTGGGAGTTTGTGGACTTTTTAAAAAGTTATGGCCGATAAGAGACCGGACGTGGGAAATTTTCACGCTCGTGCGCTATTTAATTTTCAACAGTCAATATGATGACTTTATAACATTTACTCGGCATAAATGAGGTATGAATTCGTATCTACAACTCATAATCTATCCGAATATTAAGAGAAAGCTGGGTTTTTGTGGACTTTTTAAAAAGTTATGCCCGAATAAAAAAATTGTTGTTTTTGAGCATTTTCAGATTGTAAGATCCTTAGACGGGCGCGTACGCGCTTGTTACGTGGCGCATGCGCATGCGCATACTCGGAAAAGTTGCCACTCGGCGTGATAATTATTGGTGCTAAATTTCAAGGGAAATAGAAGATGCATGACTGAGATACATCCATGAATGAAATTTCACAAAATGGCGTCCCGATGACGTCACGAATAGTCGGCGGCACCCAAAAGTTTGGCAGTTCTAAGTTAGACCAAGATCTATCATCTGGCAAAGTTTCAGGACAATAGCTGCACCCGTTATTGAGGTATCCGACGAACAAAATCCTTGTTTTCGTGTCTCTATGCATTGGCATACAGACACAAAAACAATACTAGATGTTGAATTCGTCACATTTGACGAATTAAAGGTTATACATATTGAAATTACGATATGATGATATTGACTGTTCAACGCGTAATAATGATAATGTCGTAACATTTACTTGGCATAAATAAATGAATGACACAAAATAGGGTAACAATATTAATTCATAACAAAAGGGAAGGGGGGAGCTCTTAAATTGACCAAAATGACTGTAAAATGGCTCTGTACCTGACGTCTTATTTCGACCATATCACACCTTTCCTTTGGCCGATTTTGACCCGGTTTTCAGTATGCTAAAGCTGAGTTTCCTCTACACAATCATTTTTTCGATTTTATTTTACGATTTGAGCACGGGAACAGGTCGTAATTGAAGGTTGAACTTTTTGTTTTCTTTATCGTGCACTATGATGACTTTACAAAATCTGATTGGCCAATGTTAAAATTGTAAAAATATGTGCAACTCATACTCTTTCAGAATATGAAAAAAATATTTGGATATATCCATGTATCAAAGAAGTTGTGACCGATAAGAGAAGTGCATGTTTGACCAGATTTAGCCAATTTTCACACTCTTTGCGCGATTTCAACTTTAACCGGTCAATTCGATGACTTTAGAACATTTACTCGGCATAAAGCAAGTATGAATTCGTATCTACAACTCATAATCTATCCAAATATTGAAATAAAATTGTGTTTTTGTCGACTTTTGAAAAAGTTATGGCCGAATTAAAAAAGGATGTTTTTACCATATTTTGCCAATTATTTGTTTTGAATGGTTCGCCCTTAGATGTTAGATGGCGCTGTTCAGACTTAGCCAATTTTCACACTCGTGCGCTTTTTAAATCTTAACGGTCAATATGATGACTTTGTAACATTTACTCGGCATAAATGAGGTATGAATTCGCATCTACAACTCATAATCTTTCCGGATATTCAAAGAAATTTGCGAGTTTGTGGACTTTTTAAAAAGTTATGGCCGATAAGAGACCAGACTTGGGAAATTTTCACGCTCGTGCGCCATTTAATTTTTAACCGTCAATATGATGACTTTATAACATTTACTCGGCATAAATGAGGTATCTATTCGCATCTACAACTCATAATCTATCCGAATGTTAAAATAAAATTGGGTTTTTGTGGACTTTTTACAAAGTTATGCCCGAATAAAAAAATGGTTGTTTTTGAGCATTTTCAGATTTTAAGATCCTTAGACGGGCGCGTACGCGCTTGGTACGTAGCGCATGCGCATGCGCATAATCGGAAAAGTTGCCACTCGGCCTGATAATTACTGGTGCTAAATTTAAAGGGAAATACAAGATGCATGACTGAGATACATCCATGAATGAAATTTCACAAAATGGCGTCCCGTTGACGTCACGAATAGTTGGCGGCACTCAAAAGTTTGGCAGTTCTAAGTTAGACCAAGATCTATCATCTGGCAAAGTTTCAGGACAATAGCTGCACCCGTTATTGAGGTATCCGACGAACAAAATCCTTGTTTTCGTGTCTCTATGCACTCGCATACAGACACAAAAACAATACTAGATGTTGAATTCGTCACGTTTGACGAATTAAGGTTATACATATTGAAATTTCGATATGATGATATTGACTTTTCAACGCGTAATATGATAATGTCATAACATTTACTTGGCATGAATGAATGACACAAAATAGGGTAACAATATTAATTCATAACAAAAGGGGAGTGGGAAGCTCTTAAATTTACCAAAATGACTGTAAAATGGCTCTGTACCTGACGTCTTATTTCGACCATATCACACCTTTCCTTTGGCCGGTTTTTACCCGGTTTTCAGTATGTTAAAGCTGAGTTTCCGCTACACTATCACGATTTCCGATTTTATTTCACGATTAGAGCACGGGAACAGGTCGTAATTGAAGGTTGAACTTTTGTTTTACTTTATCGTGCGCTATGATGACTTTACAAAATCTTATTGTCCATTGTTAGGTATGTATAAATATGTGCAACTCATACTCTTTCAGAATATGAAAAAATATTTGGATATATCCATGTATCAAAGAAGTTATGACCGATATTAAAGAGAAGGGCATGTTTGACCAGATGTAGCCAATTTTCAAACTCGTGCGCGATTTCAACTTTAACCGTCAATTCGATGACTTTATAACATTTACTCGGCATAAATGAGGTATGAATTCGTATCTACAACTCATAATCTATCCGAATATTAAATAAAATTGGGTGTTTGTGGACTTTTTAAAAAGTTATGGCCGAATACAAAAAGGATGTTTTTACCATATTTTGCCAATTTGCGTGCGCGCGGACATATTTTTGAATTATCCGCCGATAGATGGCGCTATTCTCCACTCCAAATCATGGTCGTAATTGAAGGTTGAACTTTTCTTTTACTTTATCGTGCACTATGGAGACTTTACAAAATCGGATTGGCCATTGTTAGATATGTTAAAATATGTGCAACTCATACTCTTTCAGAATATGTAAAAATATTTGGATATATCCATGTATCAAAGAAGTTGTGACCGTTAAGAGAAGGGCATGTTTGACCAGATTTAGCCAATTCTCACACTCGTGCGCGATTTCAACTTTAACCGTCAATTCGATGACTTTATAACATTTACTCGGCATAAATGAGGTATGAATTCGCATTTACAACTCATACTCTATCCGAATATTAAAAGAAAATTGTGTGTTTATGCACTTTTTAAAAAGTAATAGCCAAATAAAAAAAGTATGTTTTTACCATATTTTGCCAAATTGCAAGCGCGCGTAATTTTGACTTTGACGCGCGCGTACTCCGTTATTATGAGTCAACAATGACTCAAATTGATAGGGTGTGTTGAGGGATCTATAAGGAATGCAAAACATGTGAAAAAACGACCATTTTACTATTCATTCGCGTTACGCGCGCAAATACGCGCCCGCCGACGCGCACGCGCGGAATTTTTTGAAACGCTTAAAATCGTCTAAAACATATAGTAAATTACTCGGGTTGAGGTTTTGAGCATTTTTTGACATTTTTTTTCATTTGACGGACGCGTACGCGCGCGTTTTCGAGTCTAATTGTACGCGCATGAGCTTAAAAGATGACCATTGACCCGATTAATATTGATGCGAAATTTGAATTGAAATTGATAAATCATGACTGAGATATGATGATTATTAACATTTTACAAAATGGCGTCCTGATGACGTCATAGTAATGTGACGTCACTGAAAAAGTTTGCAGATCTAAGTTAGATCATGATCTATCATCATGTGAAGATTCATGACAATTGATTCATGTGATCTTGAGATATGCGACGAACAAAATTGATGGGAAGAATAAATAAATAATAATAATAATAATAATAATAATAATAATAAAAATTCGAACAAAATCAATAGGTTATACATATGTATATGTATAACCTAACTAGATTTTGAATTCGTCACTTTTGACGAATTAAGGTTATACATATCGATTTAAAATGATAAAAGGATGATTCCAAAAATAACTACTCAATCATCATATCAATAATAATAGATTCCTCCCCCCCCCCCTGAAAAAAGAGTAAAAAAGAAGAAAAAAAGAAAGTTAAAAAATATTGCCTTGGATTCGAACCCACGACCCTTTGATCTTGTGTCACAAATTATACCGCGAGACCAACATTAGATCTCTTAACGAAAATGGGAAATCGGGAAAGATACATCAGTGATTGCACACTGCATTTTTCATTGTAACAGTGAATTATTTGACCTTTGAACCTAATTTACATATCCTTAACGCCATTTTCATAATCCGATCTTATATTATGAACATTTTTCCTTTCATTATACCATACATGTGTGCTGAATTTCATGTCCACGGCGTACGTGGTTATTGAGTATTCATGCTTGATTTATTTGACCTTTAACGGTAAATAAGACAATGTTATATGCATTTTCGCGATTTGGTGTTAACTTATGAAATGATGGGCTTGCAAAT
>JBAMJV010001012.1:0-39873 GCA_037951105.1 Echinarachnius parma | reverse complement strand
TATCCTTTTGACTTACTGGATGTGATGAGAGCATAACTACTTATTTCCTCATGAATATTCTCGATTACAAAAATAATCAATATTTTATGGACCACTGTCGTCTGCTTTCAATGCCAACAGGAGGCGGCCATTTCTTCAACTTCTCGCGGTGAAATGACGTGTCAGGCGGAGAACACAATAGCGGGTTACGATAATGCTATAAGCCAGTTCGTATTAGACCAAGGAGCTTGGGTGACGACAGAGGGGCGTAGTCCGCGATTCCATCAACACTGATCAACGGGCCATCATGTCATATTACCGGATAATTTTAGTTTGACAGCATAAAACAAACATTAGATGCATAAAATCAAAGTGGAAAATTATACGAGCAGCTGCATAAACTCATAAAGAACACATTTGATGTAAAATATATTCAAGAATTTACCGATTTTTCTCCATATCAACTTTCTTGTGAATATCATTCACACGCAATAATGCTACAAGGCATAAGCATACCGCCGATTCGTACAATGTACCGTTCAAAATATCTATCTATCTATCTATCTATCTATCTATCTATCTATCTATCTATCTATCTTATCTATCTATCTAACTAACTATCTATCTATCTATCTATCTATCTATCTATCTATCTATCTATCTATCTATCTATCTATCTATCTATCTATCTATCCATCTATCTATCTATCTATACATATATATTATCTATATAATCTATATCATTATATCTATATAATTATATATTATATATTGTATCTAAATCATACAGTATCTATATTATATTGAACGCATATGTTTTATATATCTATATAATCTATATCATTATATCTATATCATTATATATTATATATTGTATCTAAATCATACAGTATCTATATTATATTGAACGCATGTGTTTTAGGACGCCCATCGGCAAGGAAAACAGACGGGATATAATATTTCTTTCTACATGTTGCGGTCTTAAACAAGAAAGTCGGTAATCATTATCAATTTATATAAATTGTGGATCACATAAACGAAATTTTGTTTGCATTTGCTAATAAATGGAGAGAGAAATCAGCCGGCAAAAACTGTTTTTGCGTTGGATTATATAGTGCAGCAAGTGGAAGACGATAATACGTGGCGTGCGAATACGGTTACTAGCCAGGTCAAGCAAGCCGCTCGGTGAAATTATTGATCAATAAATATCATCATTATACACATGAATAACAATTCTATCAACCGGTTCTTGTTCTATGAAATATTACATATTATGCTATTAACCTTTGATGTGGTGAATACAAAAATGATGGGCTATTTTGATCCAGATCCAGATTCTTAAAAACGTAAACAAACAATTGCCATTCAATTGCACGTGTGGCTTCATCAATTCTCACGATTGATGGAACGTCGACGTAGAGAGCGGTAATAACGCGCATGCGCAGATTGTAACTACGAACTGGCTTATTGTGTTCTCCGCCTGCCACGTCATTTCACCGCGACGAGTTGAATAAATGGCCGCCTCATATGGGCATTGAAAGCAGACGACAGTGGTCCATAAATATTGATTATTTTTGTAATCGGGAATATTCATGGGGAAATAAGTGACTAGCAATGATAGTAGTTATGCTCTCATCACATCCAGTAAGTCAAAAGGATAAGGGTTAATTCCCCTTTAAGGAGTTCGCGAAACCAATCACTATTCACTCTGCACAGCAATCTACCACTTAATGCCGACAGAGAGAAATACAATACATAATGTCAAAGAGCCATGAAAGTGATATATATTTGTCGATCTAGGTCGACACTGTCTAACTCTAAGACAATCGTTTTCAATTGTTGTTGTATTTCCTTCATTACGTGGATATTATCACGAAAGGCAGATTTGTAAAAATTAGCTAACACGTAAAGTCACGTATGGGACTGATGGCAAATGAACGTAACTTACTTGTATTTACTGCACGTTTTTATTTGTGTTTTTCGTGCTTCTTTCCTACGGAAATTGAACAGTTCCGTTAAATAATATGACTTAAACATATATTATGCGCTTTCAAGTTGATAAAATGTATTAAAGTGTACTCACCGCGTCATTTGATGCCATCTTTCATGACCGGAAGTTGTCAGACGAGCATTTTTTCTGCATCTTCGAAGCGGTTTAGTTTTTGGCTAAAATCTCACTTTTGGGCTAAAATGAAAAAATGTAAACAAACAAATTTGAAATCTCCATATGAAAATAGGTCGATTTAGGCTTGTTTCCCAAAATGTATATGAAATTTTCACAAAATTACATAAGTCACCGGACTATTGTGAATTGTGAATATTTAAAAGTTAATTTGTCTATGGCTTGTTTAATAGCTGGGTAATGTTAGTGGTGATGGTGGGAGCATTATGTATTTCTCTCTTTTTCATAATGTTATGTATTGTATTGGGGTTTTTTTTTCTTCAAATTATTGGGAGGCATGTGTCCAGCTCCCACTGCCCCCCCCCCTCCCCCCGCCCACAGTAGCTACGCCGATGGAGCAGTCTATCTAGCTGCACTCTTCAGAGGCGAATAATCACCCTGTGAATTAAAAGCACTAAAAGTCTGTCATTGTTGCGCTGTCGGGGTTCTGATTGACTGTTATTAAACCTTTATTGTCACTTATGTTCTTGTATATATTAAAAGAAAAAGTGGTGAAACTAAAGCCATTCAAGAAACTTCCGGTCACGAGTAGGCGTAATACCTGTGCGAGGACGATCGAGGGAATGGGGGGCTACGGTCACAAGGGCTTACTGGCACATTTTTCTCGGGGTGGGGGGGGGGGGGGGGGAGGGCGGAGGCTGAAGTGTTTTGGCCGAAATAGATATCCTTCCAGCTTTATCGGAATGACAAGCATTAACCCAACACTCAAAACAAATACAGAAAAGGGATTCTCGCTACTTTGAAAATTATATCTTTTTAATGCTTAATCCGAAACCAACACGAATTAGCCCAAGCATTATATGAGACGCCCTTTTCCCGAATACAACGTGGTTTACCCGAATTGGTGGTGCTTCGTATGTATCCGAATGTGGCCGTTCTCAAAACCCCAGAGAGGTGGCCACCGCCCACCCCCCCCCCCCCCCCCCCCTCTATTTTAAGCCCCAGCCTCATACGTCAATCAACAAAACTTACCCTTTGTTACGATAACAAGATTGTATTAATTTTTAGCAAACGACATCAACCTCCGTGAGAAAATGTGTGCTATCTTATATCAACTCACACTACCCCCTCCCCCAGATATCTTGGCATGGACTGCCACGTAGCACGAGCCAGTTTCCCCCACGATCCGCAGGTTATAGTGATACATTAGTGGACATTACGACGTAAAAATGTCATGATATTCGCCGTATCCAAAGGCAACGGCAAAATCCTAGGTTTAAAATTGACGTCTTTTGTCGCTAGATGTCATAATTGCATTCGTGAATTAAACGTAATCCCACTTACACAACCTAGTTTCGTGAACGCATGCACACGCGCACAAAGATCGACCTACATTTCATTTGCATTCTTGCTTGAATAAACATTATACGGGTATGCGATTAGTGGCTAGGGGCTGCGCCCTCCACCCCCCCCCCCCCCCCCCCCTTCTCCCCCAGTAAACTTCAAATGAAATCTGTATTTTGTAAACGCATTTGTATGTGCAATGCCCAACATCTTAAGACTCCCAGGCCTCCTCACCCTCTCCCATGGTTTGCTCGCTTTTCGCCCCCTCCCCCCTCCCCCAGCCCACCAAACTAAGCAATGACACCACTTATACGTGTTGATGTTCTTAAGTCAGTGATGTAGCTGAAGACATGT
Organism: Echinarachnius parma; assembly: GCA_037951105.1. Lineage (NCBI taxonomy): Eukaryota > Metazoa > Echinodermata > Echinoidea > Clypeasteroida > Echinarachniidae > Echinarachnius > Echinarachnius parma. The sequence continues at coordinate 36,074 of JBAMJV010001012.1, read as the reverse complement.
GGAGGAGGGAAATTAGCATTGGGCAGCCGATGCAGCCGTGGTGTTTGGGGAAATCCAGACAGGAGAAGGAAAAATGTCTTTTCACTTCACTAGGGCAGCGTTTCTCAACCGGTGGGCCGCGACCCACTGGTGGGCCGCGAAGCTCTCTCAGGTGGGCCGCGAGGTCGGCCAAAATGAAATTTAAAATTCTGTGGTAGCTAGTCCACGTCCTGGCTGATTTTATTCGATGTGCAATAAGATTTTGCTTCATGTCAAGTCAAATTTCCTTCCCAAGTATGCACCAGATAGCATGATTTCAAGTTAAATATTGCAAAATCCCCCTTACCGTGCACGGGCGGACACCAACCTACGATCACACCTTCCCATCACCCTTCTCCCTCTCGGTAATTGTTTCGCTCCTTCGAGAATCGGTCTTGTCTACGTCTAGAATACAATGTTCATGTTGTTGTATCATAAATAGTGTGGCTTTTGATGCACTGTTTTGAACTGTATAATGTCACTTTGCGAATATTTTTGGGGGTGCATATTTGACGCGTTTACCTACATTATAGTACATGTTGCCAAGTCAGAATTTCCTATCTAGGTATGCACCAGATTGCACAGTTTCAAGTCCAAAAATGCAAAAGCTCCCTACCGTGGGAGGGGGGACACCCCGCTCAGTCGCTTTGCTCCTTTGCAATATGCGGTGGTGATGCGGATTTGGTTTAGCACCCCCCCCCCCCCAACAAAAAAAAAAAAAAAGTTTTTGCTCATTACGCCACTGACTCTGAATGCCACTTTGCGTGTGAACCTGTCCCCCATCAAACCACGACTTGATTTTCTTATTTCCCATAAGCAACCTCAAGTGTCCCATTGAAGGTATGTATAGAAAGTTTTTTTTTGCATTGCAACTGACAAATAGATACCACACAGTTTTTTTTATTGTTATTTTATTGTCATTTTTTCATTTTTCCAAATATGTTATTGTAGGTGGGCCTCCAAAAATTTGTAGGAGCCAAAGTGGGGCCTCGGGTTAAAAAAGGTTGAGAAACGCTGCACTAGGGTACCATTATAGCAACTCCCTGGTATTCCAGTGCCCCCGTGCTACGCCCCTGCCATGAAAGCCGGGTGACATCGTGGACGATTCATAATTAGTGGAGAGCACTTACGCCGCACATACACCTTTTCTCAAATACTGTAGCTTTAATTTTCAAGATCATTTCACGAGTTATACAGCATGTGCAGTTGAGGTTGAGAGTAAATCGAACGTGTGCGCGGCTGGACAACATCAGTATCCCAACACACATCTCCAGATAACTACTTTTATGTGGTGCGGATACATGTTGTACGGATACCTGACTTTGCAAATTCTCTAATCAGCTAACGACTTTAGAACACTGATTTAACAACTCTGTCCATAAACTATGAAGTAAGATAATGTATTCAATATTAAAAGTTGGAAGCTCCGCCTAGTTTCAAGACAACTACTTGTATGTGGTGCGGATACCTGTTATACGGATACCTGACTTTGCAAATTCTCTAATCAGTTAACGACTTTAGAACACTGATTTAATAACTCTGTCCATAAACTCTGAAGTAAGATAATGTATTCAATATTAAAGGTTGGAAGCTCCGCCTAGTATCTACTAACGTTGTTAATGGAACCAGACATCATAACAAAGATAACAACAATGGATTCCAACATCACAGAACTCAATAGCAGTTATCAGACATTCAGAAGACAGGAGAGATAAGCATGTCTGCTTTCATATACACAAGTCTTGTGCTGGTTCTGTTGTCCATCGCGTCGAATTCTTTCACTCTTTCGTTCTGAGGAGCAGCGAAATCTTCTGCGAGATTGACCTGATCCTCTACAGGCTTTTGGCGGTCGAAGACATGATCTCTTCTATCATAATTTTGACAAATTTTCTCCTATACGAGACAGAGGGCTTGAGCACAGTGGGGCATTTCTTTCTTCTGGTATTGCCAGATGCCGTTTCTTTATCAAACTATTGGCGTTGTCTTGTCAATCAGTATCTGCCGTTACTTGATGATCGTGAGACCCCTGCATTACCCAATGTGGGTAACACGAAAGAGGATCATTGTCTCCCAAGCGGTTCTAATTGTGATGTCCTTTTTGCTCTCCTACCTCATGAAGCTGCTTGGGGACTGGATCGGCAAGGTTTATGACGAGATAATTAGACAGCCATTCATTGGGACCTACATCATACCGATGCCCATTGGGTTCCTTGTTCAGTTATTCACGGGATCGCACATATTGTACATATCCGTAAGGCAGTCGCGCCGCTTGCAGATGGGTGAGCGCGCTATGTTCCATCAGGAGCACAACCAAAACGGACCCCGAAATATTGGTGATTCGGACAACCCTGAAGTCCCACAGGAACCAAAAAGGACAATTCCCAGTAGCTTCAAAGGCCTAAAGACAGTACTGGTGATCATCGGATCTTACTGGATCGCGTGGTTCCCCGTGGTTCTGAACACCTTCAAGGAAATGGGGATCATTAAGCTACCGGACTGGTTCCGATCGTATCATCTTCAACGATACTCATCAACAGCTGCTGGAACCCGCTCATCTACTATCTCACAAACCGGGCCTTTCGAGACGCTGCTAAACGGACGATCCGAAGAATGAAGTCCAAATTATTTCAGTTTTGCAAGTCGCAGACAGTTCCTGTGGTTGAATAAGACAGATAACGCCTGAAAACATTTCGTGTCTTATTTCACAAGGAAGAAGGATTTGATGTACCCCGCCCCCCGGGTACGCCTATGGTTTGCTATCCAATACACTGTCAGTGACAATTCAAAGCGTAAATCATATCCGTGTTGCAAATCTTAGCATCCCAGACTATTGTGATATGGAACATCTACTTTCTCACAAACGGAGCCTTTCGGGACGCAGCTAACAGATCAATCCGAAGGGTGAAGTCTGAAATGTGTCAGATTTGCAAGACATACATTCCCTAACCAGTTGTAGAATAAGACAATTAAAAATCAATGTTCAACGTAAGCCTTAAGGGACTTAGTAGCATTGTCCAAATCCTTAAAATTACCTTGTTGTATTCTTATTAAAAAAAAACAGCATGAGAATGGTTTCGTTTTTTCAGATTTCCCTTTCGTTAAAAAGATATTTACGATTGAAGTGTTCAGATGTCAATTTATCCAATGGATCATCAGAACCGTGTACCATGTGCGCGAATGGTTTTGAAAGTGGGGGGGGGGGGGGGGGGGGTGGGGGGGGGGGGGGGGGGGGGGGGGCGGGGCTGACCACATTTGGACTGTTATGTATTTCTTTATTTTATGCTTATGTATTTCTTTGTTTTAAGCCAAAAAAGTGGGGGGGGGGGGGGCTGCAGCCCCCCCCCCCCCGTTCCGCGGTCCCTGTGTACAAAGTGAGTGCAATGAGTTAGTCAATGTCACTCACTTTGTACTTTTTGCTTATTACTCGGCCATATAAAGTCTGTTTAACTTGAAATTTTCACAGAACACCTAGTGGACATATCGGATAACAACAATATACATTGTATTAACCTCTCATCGTTTTTTGCGCATGTCAACAAAGTTACTAGAATCCCTTTCATGTCTTTAATGTTGGAAGCAGTCCATAATGTTCTCACATCCAGGGCTGTGAGGGATGCTGCAATCATACGAAGGATGAACTGATAATCGTATGTACAGCAGTTTGAGCGTCCTCCAGTGGTGTAGCATGGTCGGACTGGTATATTATATATGTATATTATGTTCATTCCCAGGTAGCAAATCAATCGTTGGACCAATGTTGACATTTTTTTCACAACGTTACCTGGCCACGTTGGTACAACGTGACTGGCAACTTTGGACCATTAATATGTGCGCACGCCCAAAATGAGGTTGGTCCAACGTTAGCAATTAACGATTTACATAAAACTTGTTTGATCTACATTGGATCGATAATTTATCGATCCAACGTCGGTAAAACAATTTTATCCAACGTATGATGAGTTGGGAGTTGAACCAACATTGGTACCAACCAGATTCCAACGTCCGACGGCATGAACCAGTTGCGAGATTCCAACGTTGGCTTGCTGCCGGGGTAATAATAATCCTGTAATGTGCTATGATCCCCACGGGAATAGCGTTATAAATAACAGTTATCATTATTATTTACCTGGCGTAATTGGGAAGTGGGGCATTATGGATTTATCTCTTTTGCATAATGTTATGTGTATTGTTTTGTCAAGTTATCGGGAGCCACGTGTCCTGCCTCCCACTGCCCCCTCCCCCACCCCGCCCCCAGTAGCTACGCCAGTTGAGCAGTCTATCTATAGGTACCATTCAGAGGCGTATAATCACCCTGTGTTAAAAGAAACGTCTATGAAATAAAAGCGCTTAAAGCCTGTCATTAATGCACCGATTGTGTTCTGATTTACTTTTATTAAACGTCATTGTGATTCATGTTTTTTTTGTTTAGGCCCAGTCCCATACTGACGTTTTTCTCGGCGACTCGCAACGACTCGCAACGATTTACTAGCACGAATCGACTCGATTAAGCCACGGTTTTGGGCATGGGCGTAGCGACTTACGTTATACCTATTCATCAGGGGGGGGGGGGGGGGTGATGAATAGATCATCCCCCAGTTGAATGGGTATCAATGTCAGATCTACGCCCATGGTTTTGGGGAAGAACCGATACGATGCAACACGACCTAAGCGATTTTCTCGACGAACGTCAAATCGTTGCGATTCGCAGTGAAAGTCGTCAGTTTGGGACTGGGCCTTAAGTAGTGAAATAAAAGCCATTCACGAACTTTCGGTCATAAGTAGGCGTAAGACCAGTATGAGGATTCGGAGGGGTCGCTATAGAGGGTCGCATGGGCGTACGGATACACGTTTCACGGGGAGGCTGAATTCCTAGGCCGAAAAAAAATACTTCCAGCTGTATCACCTGACAACTACAAACAAAAAACAAACAACAAGTGGGATCCTCGCCACTCTGAAAATTTTCTTTTTGATAGGTTATAGTCCAAAAATAACACGAATTTTCCCAATCATAATCAATATGAGACGCCTTTGCCCGAATATGACTTGGTTTTGCTCAAATAGGACGTGGTTTGCCCGATTGTTGGTTATTCGTATACCCGAATGTGACCGTTTATTCAAAACTCCCAGAGAGGCAGCCCCCACCTCCTCTCAGCCCACCGCCCCCCACGCCAACTGAGATCGAAATATCCACCTCTGCCATGAGCCGTGTTATTTTGTTCCCTCGAACGTGTTATAAACACCAAAGACCTCCTTACATTGGAAGCACCATCGCATTTATGGGCATTTTCAGTATCCAAGGGCAACAAAAGAATGTCAGAATGGTAGGTTTAAAATTGACGTATTTTGTCGCTAGATGTCAGAAAACGTATCATATCATATTCGTTAATTACAAATAAACCCAGTTTTGTGAACGAATACACGCGCACAAAGATCGACCAAGATTGAATTGTCCTTCTGATAGAAACTATATTGCACTGGTGTACAGATGAGAGGCTGATGGGCTCCAACCTCCTTCTCAAATCAATTTGCAATGCCCATACATCTTAAAAGCCCCCCCCCCCCTCTCTCATGGTTTGATCGCATTTCGCCCCGCCCAATGACACCACTCATACTTGATTTTCTTAAGGCAGTGATGTCGCCGAAGTATTAGCATGTGGAACGAGGGGGCAACAATAAGCATGGGCCAGCCTTTGCCCAAAGTATAGATCAAGGAACGTATTTCTTGATTAATAGTTCCCTACCTGGGGGAGTGTTGTGGGGGAAAATACAGACAGGGGGAGGGCAAATTTATTTCCTCTGGGTAACAGTAAACCACCTCCCTGGTCTTCCAATACCCCCGTGCTACCCCCCTGCATGACAACCAGGGACGAGCACGTACGCCGCACATACACATTTTCAATAGCTGTATCTTACGAGATCATTTCACGAGTTGTTCAGGATGAAAGTGAATTGAATCTATTTGTGCGGATGGACAACATTATTATCCAAAAAAACATGTTCAGTCCGCATCTTGTATGTGGTACGGATACCTGACTTTGGAGATCGTCTAACCTGAAAGACTTTAGGACACTGGTTTAATAACTCTTTCTATAAATGTTGCAGTAAGAGAATCCATTTAGCTTAATATTGGTCGCTCCGCATATTATTCTATGTTCATATTTATTAACCTTGTCGATAACTTTGCCATTGGAACTAGATATCATAGGAAATACAGCTATAATGGATTCCAACAGCACATATCTCCAGATTCAATCACCAACCATTCAGGAGCTACAAGAGATTTACAAGTTCGCTGTTATCCCAACATCCCTCGCATTCGTTCTGTTGTCCATTGCGCCGAATTATTTCACTCTTGTCGTTCTGAGGAGCAGCGAAATCTTCTACGAGATTGACCTGATCCTCTACAGACTTTTGGCGGTCGCGGACATGATCTCTTCTATCATATCTCTGATATCATTCGTACTGTACGCGACAGTGGATTTCAGCACAGTGGGCATATATTTCTTCTGGTATTGCCAGATACGGTTTCTTTATCAAACAATTGGCGTTGTCTTGACCATTAGTATCTGCCGTTACTTGATGATCGTGAGACCCCTGCATTACCCAATGTGGGTTACGCGAAAGAGGATCATTGTCTCCCAAGCAGTTCTCATCATATTGTCCTTTATGCTCTCTTACCTCATGAAGCTGTTGGCGACATGGATCGGCAAAATGTTCGAGGAAGGAAGCATACCCTTCATTGGGACCTACATCTTACCGATGGCCATTGGGTTCCTTGTTCAGGTATTCACGGGATCGCACATATTGTACATATCCGTGACGCAGTCGCGCCGCTTGCGAAGGGTAGAGCGCATTGTGTTCCATCAAGAGCACCACCAAAACGGACACCGAGATCCTGGTGACCCGGACAACCCCGAAATCCTTCGGGAACCAAAAAGAAAATTTCCCGGTAGCTTCAAAGGCCTAAAGACAGTACTTGTGATCGTCGGATCTTACTGGATCGCGTGGTTCCCTTTATTTATGTTCACCTTTCGACTAATTGGACTTCTAGAGCTACCAGTTTGGTTCCTCATCCTAGCATACGCAACGTCCCTTGTCAACAGCTGCTGGAACCCGCTCATCTACTATTTCACAAACAGGGCATTTCGAGACGCTGCTAAACGGACGATCCGGAGGATGAAGTCCAAATTATTTCAGGTGTTCAAGCCACAGACAGTTCCTGTGGTAGAATAAGACAGTGCATAACAGACTTTCTACAACGTAATTCATATCAAACCGATTTGGTAACCTGGCGTATGTTATGCCCGAAACCATCTCATGTATTATCTCGCAACATTTGGCCTACCGGGAAGCTGCCAGCAAAACGATGCAAAGCAAGAAGGATTGGTAGTGTTAACTATCCAAGAAACTGACAATGACAAGTCAAAGCCTAAATCATATCCATGTTTCAAAATTTAGCGTCTCTGGCTGTTGTAAGCCGCCAATTCTTAACAGGGCCTATAGAACAGTGTTAACCGGACAATCCGAAGAATGAAGACTATGATGGGTCAGATTGGCAAGACAGCGTCATGTTCTGATCAGTGGTAAGATTAGACAACAGCAAACAATCTTCAACATATTATCTACGTCACACTGACTTCATGTCTTCATGGGCTTTGCGTCAGTAGCTCTTAAAACTAGGCCGCTCATCTATTAACCTGGCAACAGGGCCCTTTTAGTGTCCCTCTGACCTGAAGGCGATGCTTCCCCAACCTTACACCATTAGAAGAGCAACTCGTACCAGCACGTCAATGCCGAGCCATGCTCTATCAGATCCCAAGTCAAGAACCCACTCAACTGGCAGGAGCTTCATACATGCTGCAGTCAATGTGTGGAACCGTCTACCAGAGAATATAGTTGGCGTAATCAACAATAATGGTATTCAATCATTCAAGAAACGTGTGCATCAGCACTCTGTGACAAGGACATCAAATATCTGAGGGCATTCAGAAATCTTAAGCTGCTGTGAATCATTGATTTGCCTATGAGGATGTCTTTTATAGCGCTCTTTGCCTGTATTGGAGTTAGATTTATATCTCACCTTGTGGGCTATTGTTCACTATTATTTTTTTTTAAAGCGCCTTTCGCGACGCTGCCAACAGGACGATCCGACGGATGAAGTATACAATGTGTAAGATTAGCAAGAAACAGACAGTTCCTGACCTAGAATAATGTAATAAATGCACACTACTAAATACCTCGGTTTGATTATTTATAATGAGTTGAAATGGGATGAACATATCACATGTCTATGTAAAAAAAAGTCGCTTAAGACAGTTTTTAGACAAATTTATTTTGGTATTAATATACATGTATAATTTTTACCCCACTTTGATTATACCGATATTGTTTGAATTTCAGCCTGTCAAACATTACGCAAGCAAGTGCAAATCATTTAAAATAGGGCTGCGAGAATTATTTTGAAAATGAATCCATTTTACACGTATCGACTGAAGAGGTTTACGATAGATTAAATTGTGAGACATTAGAAAATCAAAATCTCCAAAGAAATCATATGTATGCTATGATGTATAAAATTGTACATGGTTTTATTCCAAAGTATATGGATATAAATTTAGAATGGAAAAGTAGTGAGTATTATTTACGTACAGGTGAAATTGCACCAAATGTGTTATAATCACTGAGGGACACCACTACGTGGAATGGACGCGATCGAACAATGCACGCTGAATGGCCATTGCATCAGAGCGCGGCTTGAAGCTACCGGAAGTAATGCGGCGGTCAGTCTTATCATAGACGTACTAGAGATGGACAGTCATCGAATTTTAACATATTCATTCACCTGTTGAATACAAAGATATCACCATGGAACCAATGCTTGCTTAATCCCATTGATCGTATCATCGTCGCCGCCGTGAAGAGTGATGACAGTCAAGTTTTAAAAACAATTTTGATAAAAACTTACATTTTCCGAAGAACTAGAACAAGCCGTGTTTTTTAATAGACTTTTCATAAAAGAAAATGCTTTAATGATCATTTTGTATAAATATCCGTTCCAAAACATTTTTAATTTAAGAAAAATTATCACATTTCTAAATATTCACTACCCGTCAAAAACTTAATTTTCAAGGTTTCCGCACATTTCTCCAGGAAAATATTGACATGTATATAAAGATCGACTACGCTTCTTCCTGGTGAATCGGATGCTGTAAGTGTGCGGGAGATTGCGAAGTCACAATTTGATATTCCTTTTACCAAAAAATGTAACATTTATGATGTGCTGATCCCGAGACCAGTAACCTATAGCATTCATGACTCGACAAGACATGCATCAGCGTAAGACACCCGTCGATAAGGAGGAGTTTCTCAGGCATGCCTTAGTGAGCTCATTGTCCCGTGAAATGAAAATAATTGTCCTTGCGCCTGATATGAGACAATAGCATTGAACATGCCGGGCGGGGATCGACGGGTGCAGACGTATATTCTGCAACCTGTCCGCTCATATTGATTTTTGTTGGTTATTAATTTGTTGTTGTTGATACAATTACTTTTGAGAGTTGATTGGATATTATTTATTGATATGCTCCTACCGGACTCGTAAATTTAGAGAAGACAGGAGGTGAGTAAACAGATTGGGCCAATGTTTGCACTTGCACTGAATTATATTTCGCTTTGTAATTTTCCCGCCAATTTTGATCCAGGGACGCTGGAATGGCGTCCGGGCCGGGCGTATGGCAAGCCGTTTTAACATTTATTCCTATTTCTTGATATCAAGAATTAAATTCTTGATATCAAGAATTCGACTTCTTGATATCAAGAATTCATTTCTTGATATCAAGAATTCAATTATTGATATCAAGAATTACCATTGCTTTACAACAGAAAATCATTTCTTGATATCAAGAATTCATTTCTTGATATCAAGAAATCAATTCTTGATATCAAGAATTCATTTCTTGATATCAAGAATTCAATTCTTGATATCAAGAATTCATTTCTTGATATCAAGAATTCGAATTCTTGATATCAAGAATTCGAATTCTTGATATCAAGAAATAATTTTCTGTTGTTAACCAATGGTAAATCTTGATATCAAGAATTCAATTCTTGATATCAAGAATTCGATTTCTTGATATCAAGAATTCATTTCGTGATATCAAGAATTCGATTTCTTGATATCAAGAATTCATTTCTTGATATCAAGAATTCGAATTCTTGATATCAAGAATTCGATTTCTTGATATCAAGAATTAATTTCTTGATATCAAGAATTTATTTTTTGATATCAAGAATTCGATTTCTTGATATCAAGAAATCAATTCTTGATATCAAGAATTCATTTGGATATCGAGCTCAAAAGTAGTGGATAAATTCACAGTTGAATTCGAACGCGAGAGTTGTGCAGGTATTCATTCTGATTTCGAACGCAAGATTTGAGCAGGATTACATTCTGATTTCGAACGCAAGATTTGAGCAGGATTACATTCTGATTTCGAACGCAAGATTTGAGCAGGATTACATTCTGATTTCGAACGCAAAAGTATTGCACGATTTCCTCCTGAGCGGTGCGGTGTCTAGTCCAGATTCAGGAAGTGCTTTGTGAACACACACCATGTACACACCGCCCTATACGACTCGCGCTATAGCTAGAGCCTATTCACAAAACTGCCGCATAGCAGTCTCTAGTCCAGATTCAGGGCGTGCTTTGTGAACACACACCATAGAGCTGTGTACACACCGCCCTAGAGCCTAAGTAAACATAACTGCTGCAGTCTGAGCCCAAATATCGGCCACGTGCGTTTTTATCATTTCGTGATATGTTGCCAATAAACGCTGCGTAAACCTGTTGTAAAGATTGTCCCTTGTGCAATAAATATGTCCACGTGTTTTTTCTGAATGATCAATTGTAAAATATACTTGTATTTTAGTTGAAATAGTAACGTCAGATGTGATATTTTTAAAGCAAAATAACTTCTAAAAAGACTTACAAATACGCATTGTAAATGCACAATTTGGCAACATATCACAAATTCATTAGTTCCGCATGAATTCTTGATATGTTGCCAATTTATCATTTTTACAATGCGTGTTTTGTAAGTCAATTTAGATGTCTTTTTGCTGAAAATGATCAGATCGGACAGTATTATTTTAAATGACGTGATCAAAAATATTTTGAAATAAATTGCGCAGTAAAAACGTGAATATATTATTACACACGGGGTAATCTTTGCTACAGGTTTGCGCATTGTCTATTGGCAACATATCACGAAATGATTTCTTGATATGTTGCCGTTTTACGTTTTTGAAAGACGCGTGTTTTATAACAAGTAATTAAACTGGAAAATCACATCCAACATTTTCAATGTAACATTAATCAATGGTCTAAAAAACATATGTTTAAACAGTATGAAATGAAAATTTTCTACAAGGAATATCACAGAGACAGTAAATGCACTGCAAACTGGCAACATGAATTCTTGCATTAGTTGAATTTTCGCGATACATTGACTTTCGACACCGCACCACTCAGGCAGGATTCATTCGTGCACAACTTTTGCGTTCGAAATCGAATCACAATGAATTTGAGCGCAACTTTTGAGCACGAAATCAGAATGAATTTCTGCATTACATTTGCGCTCGAAATCAACTGTGAATTTTTGCATTACTTTTGCGCTCGATATCAAAATAATTCTTGCAATAGTCTTGCGTTCGAAATACGAATTGAATTCTTGATATCATGAATTCTATTTTTTGATATCAAGAATTGAATTCTTGATATCAAGAAATGAATTCTTGATATCAAGAATTGAATTCTTGATATCAAGAAATGAATTCTTGATATCAAGAATTGATTTCTTGATATCAAGAAATGAATTCTTGATATCAAGAAATGCTTTTCTGTTGTAAAGCAATGGTAATTCTTGATATCAAGAATTGAATTCTTGATATCAAGAAATGAATTTTTGATATCAAGAAGTCGAATTCTTGATATCAAGAATTGAATTCTTGATATCAAGAAATAGGAATAAATGTTAAAACGGCTTGCCATACGGGCGCATCCACCTCGAACGTAGATTCGGAGGTTGGACCACAAGACATGCAAGATATTGAAGTAGATGAAGATACAATTAATACGTGGAGTGTGAAATCACGGAAACAAGTGAGAAGGAACCTAAAGAGAAAGATTAGAGAAGGAAGTGTTGAAATTTTAGGGGGAGAATCGTCATCCGACCAGGATGAGCTAAACTCTAGCATATTTCATACCCCTAGGGTAAAATCGCAGCAACTTGAGGAAAAGAAAGTCTACATTGTGCCGATTGACACGAAAAAATCATTGAGAAACGTTAATTTGATTAAAATATCAAAAGACATTCAGGGGAAATGTGGGTCCTCCCCAGAGTTCATAAAGCCCATAAAGTCGGGGGTGCTAGTAAAGTGTTGGAATGTAAAGCAATACCAGGCTTTGCTAAACATTGAACAGATTAATAATATCCCCGTGAAGGCCCAAAAGGAGACTAAACTCGTAAAAGGAGTCATTTCTGGCATTCCAAATGACATGACAGAGCAGGAACTTCAAGACGAATTAAAGAAACAGAAGGTAGTAGGTGTGAAAAGAATAATGCGGAAAGCTCACAAAAGGGATCAAGAAGATATGGAAATAAATGGACAGAAACTGGCTGCCTTCGTACCAACAAGGAGCATCATACTTTCATTTGATGCAAACTCACTACCAGAAAATATAACTCTCTGCTATCAGAGATTCACAGTCAAACAATATGTCCCCCCCGTAGTTCGATGTTTTCAATGTCAAAGATTTGGACATACAGCCCAGCAATGCAGGGGGAAAGCCCGATGCGTTAGATGTGGGGGCCCCCACTCTTTCGACCAGTGCGAGCGTAAAGAAAACCCCATTTGTGTCAATTGTGGAGAGAAACACTCAGCAGCTTACAATGGGTGTCTCGAAGCAAAGAAGGCAAAAGAATTACAAAAAATTAGAGTCGAAAATAAATTGAGCTACGCTGAGGCTACAAAAGCATGGAAAGAAAAAAAACGTAAAGCCAACCAATAACAATGAACAATCACAAACATTGAAAGTCAATGTAGTAAAAGATCAATCAAAACAGACAAACTCGTCACACACAAAACAATTGTTAAACCCCCAAAGAGAGCCGTCTAGAGCCCCTAAAAATAGCAGGGCCAAAGAACAGATTATTCAACAAAAGAGTCAACAGTCGACGACAAACGAGCTGGGTGCAAACGTAGCCACAGATCGAGTCATGAACTCGGGTAATGAAGGGAGAAAAAATAACGACAATTTTCTCATCACTGCTTCAAGCGAAGAGATTGTGATTTTTATCACACAATTGGTTGTTACTCTTGTTACAAACAAACCACAAGAAGAGTGCGCAAATATTATAAAGGAAGCCGTGCATAACATTTTCTTGAAAAATGTAAACATAAATAATGGCACGGCTAATTAATTTATTATTAATGTCTGCGCTGCTAATCCTCCAGTGGAATGCGCAGGGCATGAACGGACACGGAGGGGAATTAATTAGATATATAGACACTCACAAGGATACAACTTTCCATTTACTATGTATTCAGGAAAGTTGGTATGATGATACGAATATTATTCAAATTCCTAATTATACATGTATATGTAAAAATAGAAAAACGCAACGTAGAGGAGGTTGTGTCTTCTATATACATGATACACTTAATTATGAATATGTGGAGATTGATACAAATATTGAAATGCAGTTGATTAATATATATTATGATGGCTCATTTGTGTCAGTTGCGAATTATTATAATCCTTGTAAAGAAATTACTATGGACATTTTAGCAACTTTGGTAAAGTATGCTAAAGATCCACAAAAATTAATTATTGTGGGTGATTTTAATTCACATAATGTTTTGTGGGGTAGTAAAACAAATGATAGAAATGGAATTTTGATTGAAGAATTTTTGATGAAAAATGATATGATTGTTTTAAATGATGGTTCAGGAACTAGACTAGATCCTTTTACTGGGAAAACATCCTGTCTGGACTTATCGTTAGTGTCAGCACCTCTAGCAAATAAATGTCAATGGCAAGTGCAGCCAAATCAATTTGGAAGTGACCACTTCCCAGTTTATATTGAATTTTATATTCAAGGCCATTGTAATAAAACAAAATATGAAAATGAAGGTGAACAGACGAAATGGTCTTTTAAAAAAATGGACTGGACTGCTTTCAGTCGAATGTGTGAAGAGAAGATTACAATTGAAGCTCTATATGATGAGGATGTAAATATCTTTCATGCAAACTTGATAGAAACGTTGTATGATATATTTAGAATATTATTACTTAGTAAAAATAATAAGAAAAGGGGCAACCCAGTCCCATGGTGGACAGAGACGTGTTCCGCCAAAATAAAGGAAAGAAATAAATTAAAAAATAAATTGTCGAAAATGTGGACTCAAGAAAATTTACAAACTTTCAAAGAAAAGAAAGGTGAGGCACAAAGGACAATTCGACAAGCAAAAAGAACTTATTGGCAAGCATATTGTGCAAAATTGAATAGATTTACATCCATGTCTCAATTAATGCAGTTTATTCGCCTTTTGAGTGGAATTCCAAAGAAATCTATGCACAATTTTCCTACTTTAAAGGTAGGACAAGCGATTGTGTTAGACGATAAAGAAAAAGCAAATGAGTTAGGAAATTATTTTGTAAAGGTTGGAAAAAAAGGATAAGAGTAAAGATAATTCTAAAGTAGATGGGGAATTCAAAGAAATAGTAAATTATTTAAATGAGGAGATGGATCAAAATATTGAGTTGACAATAAATGAACCATTTAAGATATTTGAATTAGAAAATATTTTACAATTGAAAAATGCCTCGGCCCCTGGCAACGACGGTATCACGTATGAGATATACCAACACTTACCAGCAAAGGCCAAGCATGTGATATTAGATTTATACAATCTAATATGGAAGACTGGAAATATTCCTACCCAATGTAAGCACGCTATTTTAATTCCAGTTTTAAAATATGAAAAGAATCCACAAGAAGTATCCTCTTACCGTCCAATAGCACTATTACCGTGCTTTATTAAAATATTAGAAGGCTTGGTAAAGGAAAGGTTGAATTATTATATTGAGAAACACTCTCTATATTCCCCCATTCAGAGTGGTTTTCGAAAACGCCGAAGTACAATTGATAATATTGTTCATTTAGAAAATGAAATACAAAAACATTTACGAGTTGGAGTGAAAACTATGGCAGTTTTCATAGACTTGCAAAAGGCGTATGATACGATATGGATAAAAGGACTCATTGTTAAATTAAACAAGTTGGGTCTCAAAGGAAATGTATTGAAGTTTTTAGTAAATTATTTGCTACAAAGATCTTTCCAAGTTCAACTTGGGAAAGAAAAATCTGAAGTAAAATACTTAGTGAATGGTCTTCCCCAGGGAAGCATCCTAAGTCCTCTATTGTTTAATTTAATGCTTAGTGATATTCCACAATCACCTGAAATACACCATTTAATATATGCAGACGATTGCGTTATTTGGAAATCGGGGAATGATATAAGAACAAATATGAAAATAATGCAAGATTATATAAATGAATTATATGATTGGTTATTTTCTTGGGGATTGCATATATCTCAAGAAAAAACAGTACCTATACTGTTTTCAAATTGTGGGAAAGATGAAGGCCTAAAATTATATTTGAAAGGGAAACTATTAATCCCTCAAAAGGAATATAAATATTTAGGTGTCATATTTGATAAAAGATTAACATGGAGACCACACCTGGAGGATGTGGTCAAACGATGTAAAAAAAAGATAAATGTGATCAAAAGTTTGGCCCATGCAAAATGGTGTGGAGACTCTCGGGAATTATTGATGGTATACAAATCTTTAATACTATCAGTTATTGACTATGCGTGCGAAGCATACGACTCCGCTGCAACAAGTGTAAAAAATAAAGTTAACTCTGTGCAATACCAATCTTTATTGGTATGTGCAGGAGCTCAAAAGGGAACTTTCCTCAGAACACTGCAGGTTGAATTAGGGGAAATGCCCCTTGACCTGCGACGAGAAATGATGAGTTTGAAATTTAAAAAACGTATTGAAAGTGTTTTGGAACATCCTCTTAAGAAAGATATAAAAGATTGTTGGCAATTCCATTTTTATGGAACATCACATGCATCATTTGGAGAAAGAACGTTTAAACTGGAAAAACAATTTAAATATGAAATGGAAGTAATAAGTCCCTCTGAGATGCCTTTTACCCAGGGGGCAAACACCCATTTTTTTAGGTTTTCAGCTTTTGCCTGTTGTAAAAGGTTGGCCACCAGAAATGACTTCTAGGACCTTCTAGGATCACAACCTAGGTGGACAACCTCGCGAACTAGCTACTGGAAGTCCACAGGATGAGTTTCAAGAAAACCACACCTAATGCACTAAATAGTGTGTTTTAGCCTTAGGGGTCATGAATACCCAGTCACACATCTTGCACAATTACACCACAATGCACATCTTATTCCAGATTGTTTTTTCATGAAGGTCTTCCCTAAAGTCCTGCGCATCGTTTGATACCAAATGTGAGCATATTGCATTTTTGGTTACTGTGTCACACGTCGTTACATCGTGATGCTTCACACATGGACGTGAAATTCGAATACAGCGCTTATGTATGAAATGCAAATAACTCTTTTAAGAGTTAATAATGGGCTATATCTTAATCTTTAAATACTTAATTGGATTTTAAATACCTATTAAGAGCATTATACAAAGACACAAATTATGTAAATTAATAATTCAATACAAAACAAAGCCAATAAAAACAAACAAATACATAAGCATATGAGTTGTTGTATTAATTTGTTTAGATTGCGATAAAAATTATACAAAATCCATCTGAAACATCATAACTTCTCATGATTTGAATCAGATACAGAGGTGTGTGTGTGTGCGTGTGTGTTTGTGTCTGTGTGTGTGTGTATTTATGTGTGTGGGGGGGGGGGGGGGGGGTGGAGGGGGTCACAATACCATCAGTGGACTCCAACAATAATTATAAGCGAGGACTATACTCACCAAGAATGGACGAAGTGTAAGTGAAGCCTTACATGACAAGTTTAAAGCAGAGTCTCTTACTAGATTTTATAAAGGAGGTACATTATGAAGCTTGGAAGGGGGTACTGTTGTTAAGGATTTACCCTAGAAGTGGCGTATAGGAACTTCTAGATAGGAACACAAACTGTGTGCAAAACTTTGTTGACTATCTGCTGAAAGTCCACGTCAAGCGTAAACTGAAAAAACACGTCTACACCAAACCACTCACTACACCAAACCACTCATCTCTGCCGAGTTGAAATATATATGCTGCACCTTTATTCATCAGTTTATCCAGCACACATCATGATTTATTTCGTGTCATCGTGGATAAAGAGCTGTAGTCGAGGTCATGGCAGCGCTGGAAACCAAACCGTACACAGCAACAACACATTCCTTCAGGAACATATCAAATGTGCAGTGTCCGGTAAAAAATACCCTCACCAACGTGAAAAGGGGGTAATTGAAGGCACTATAACAGGGTCCTTTTCCAGTGAGAAGAAGAAGACAAGACTTATGACGCTCAACACCTTATATACACCCTAACAAGACAAATCTCAAGAAGAAAATAGGAAAACAGCCGCAATTGCAGGCAAGAGCAATGAAGTTCTGCGCATGACTATGATTTTTGCTACTGGTATTGACAGCTTGACATGTATGACTTTATGGAAAAGCATTTGTTCAGTGATATATTTCACCTACTCTGTTCAAGGAACCCGGCAATATGTGAAGTGGTAGGAAGTCTGGTTTCCTCTTAGTGCCAAACCAAATTTGTCTGATATTTGCCTTCGGATAACAGAAAGAACAGCAGTGGTCCTTTCACAAAGGTGAAACATTTTAAGCAATTTCAAAGTATGGAACCGCTTTCTTTATGTATAATACAGGAAGGCTTGCTGTGTAGTTGACACTAGAACTTCCATCACTGAGGGACTATCCAAACTCTATACATGATGGAATGTTTGGCTTGGGAATGTGCGCATTCTTATCAATGATGGCGTGAGAAGCTCGTTTGAGACAAAAGAGAAAATCGTCCTCACTAGGAGGCAGTAGCTTCAAGAGAGATGACTCGTTGTTCAAAAACTTTTAAGCTCTCAAATTTCCCAGATCGGAATCCTTCAACTGGTCTGCTTTGGTGATGTACACATCCATTGCAAGTTCTTGTGTTCAAGTGATAATGTCATCTGTTATAGCATTTGCATTTTTTTTTTACCAGCAGTGTCGATATGTGCCGATTCTGGGCTGTCCTCACCCACAGCTCTGAGAGATCAGTGAGACGTGCTTGCGATATCAGTGTCATTGGCATGAATAACTACTCTGTCGATTATGTGAACTACTCTGTTGTAGAATGTATAAAGTAACAGCCTCTTCATGCCTGTTGTGTAGATCCAAGTCGACAGGAACCTCCATAGCAGACCCCACTGTGAGAACAATACTCTTTTCTCTCTTTTTCACCACCAATGTGCAGATGGCTTTGACCAAGCTAAGGTTCAAGCTGTCCATAATCTCACCACCTTTCACAGGGTAATCTCTAAAGGTTTGTTTTGGTAGCTTGAATTGATATAGTGAAAAACTAATGTGGATCAGGAGCTGCACGTTTCCCACTGACTTCGACTTTGGCTCATTTTGTATAGGGCACACCTCTGTTCCTGTTCAGCAGACTTCAGGCTGGCCTAATTGTACATGTTCAACAAAGGTGTATGATATCAGTACAGAAAGGAAATTCTTCCAGCAATAGATTTGCGTGCCATTTAATGACTGCTTCAAATGTTTCACCTGTTATGAGATGGCCAGTGACATATGGCACACATTGCATTAACAACCACTGTCCTTTTACAGTTCGGTTGTCATTGACTTTGACTACAACCACTTTAATAATAATAATGAAACATTTCTATAAATCGCATAACACATAAGCAAAATTGCATGTCTCTCTATCCCTGATGACACGATTCTGACCAGATGTATGGTGTGGCATGGATGAATGGAGATGCAGCATAGAGGGAGCATACTTTTCAACTATTTTTGTAGAGATGGCTGCCTTTAGTGGGTTTTTTGTAGATGCTTTTCAAGTATCGCTTCATGTGGACTTCCAGCAGCTAGTCCAACTATAGGTTGTGTTTCTAGAACGGTCATATGAGACATTTATGTGGGCCAATCTTTAACATGAACCAACTTTCACGATATATCTCCTTAAGACCTAGAATTAAAATTGCCCTCAAACGTGTCATGTAATTAGTAAGCCTACATACACACTACAGACACACCAAACTGGGTGGGTAGACCTCGATTATAATTATGTTTGGAGTCCATTGATGAAAGGCTGGTCTATTTGAACACCCCTTTCCCTCCTCCCGGGTATCTCATTCACGGGATAAGCATTATGTAATTTTGTGGATATATTTCATTTCATTTGATTATAGTAATTTAACCACATCTAAACAAATTATAACATTAACAACTCATATTCTTATGTATTTCATTGTTTTTAATGCTTATGTGTTTTATTGTTTATTAATGTACATGCTTAGTTTCATTATAATGCTCTTAATAGATATCTAAAATGCGAATTACATGTTTAAAGATCGAAATATAGCCTATTTTTAATTTTTAAGAATTTAGTTGTCTTTTATACATACGCGCTGTATACGAATTTCACGTCCGTATGTGATGTATCACGTTGTAACGACGTGTGACGCAGTAACCAAAGATGCAATATGCTCAAATTTGGTATCAAACGATGCGCATGACTTTAGGAAAGTCCTCCATGAAACAACAATCTGGAATTAGCAGTGCATTGTGGTGTAATTTTGCAAGATGTGTGACTGGGTATTCATGACCTCTAAGGCTAAAACACACTAATTAGTGTATTATAGGTGTGATTTTCTTGAAACTCATCCTGTGGACTTCCAGTAGCTAGTTCGCGAGGTTGTCCACCTAGGTTGTGATCCTAGAGGGTCCTAGAAGCCATTTCTGGTGACCAACCTTTTACAACAGGCAAAAGCTGCTAAACCCCCTTTGCCCCCTGGGTATTTCTGGCAAATGGCTTTACCCTCTGTATCAACGGAGTTGACAGAGACAATAAGTAAAAATGATAATCGATTACATCAAAAACAAGCAGCTTTAGAAATAATAAACACAAAATGGAGTAATCACTTGTCTATTTTTACTGATGGATCCAAATCCCCAGAATCAGGAAGAGCAGCTGCTGCCTTTTATGTTTCTTATTATAATTATTCTCAGTCAAAGAGATTACAAGACAATACCTCATCATATAGAGCAGAAATGGCTGCCATTGCACTTGCTCTTGAATGGTTATGTCAACTCTCTAGCCTTCACACAGGAGTTGTGGTATGTAGTGATTCTTTAAGTTCACTACAGTCCATACAAAATGGAATAAATAAAGAAGATACATTTGTATATGAAATATTGGTATTATGCACTCACTTGAACTTACAAGGAATTGTGGTGAATTTTGAGTGGATACCGAGTCATTGTGGTGTTAAAGACAATGAAATGGTTGATAGAGAAGCAAAAAATGGCTTGAAGAAAAAAAAGGAGATTTTTAATAAATTAAGTAGAAGTGAAATAAATTGTATGATTAAACAAAAGTATTATGTTAAATGGCAACAAAGATGGGAGGACACCGAATCTCCCTTGAAAAATATTCAAAATAATGTAACTCAGACATACTGTTGTAAATTGAATAATAGAAAATTTGAATCTATATTGCACCGTTTACGGATGGGAAATATTGGTTTAAATACTAATTTAGTAGTAATAAATAAGCATGAAACTGGATTATGCTCACATTGTGGATTGTTAGAAACTTTAGAACATTTGTTATGCCATTGCCCTCAATATTTGATTGAGCGAGCAATGTTGATGTGTGAATGTGGAATTACACATCAAGATCATATTGTATTTTTGTTAAAATCTGAAGTTTTAGCTCACCAAAGAGCATTGATAGATTATGTCATTAGGACAAATAGATTTTGATTGATTGATTGATAATAATTTTGTATGAAGTATTTAATTTTGCACACGCACCTTTGAAAGGCCAATATGTTTGCTTTACTCTTGTATTGTATGAATATAAATATTTTGTTATGTATGTTGGAAATTCGGTTATGAGAAAAAAAAAATAAATATGGCATTGACCTGCCTTGTCTGTGTATCGGAGGGGCCTATGCTATTAAAGCTGAGAAGTCTGCTCGACGTACGGAGCCGGATTGGCCAGATGATACCTAGACAGCGGACAAGGAAAAGCGATTGATTCCCCACATTTATATATTCTCAATATAATTTAATTTTGGTCCTGTTTATATGAGGAACAAAAAAAAAAAAATGAAACGTGTATATAAAAAGATACATATTATATATAATTTTAAAAGGAGCAATTAGTTTGAGTTGAAATAAATAAGACAAAAGAAAGAAGGAACTTAAAACAACAACAACAACAACTCCTGGCAATGAATATAGCGGGGACCATGATTGGGTCAAAGAGACAATATTCGTTAATTGTCCATCTCTAGTACGTCTATGGTCTATATGCATCCAAAAAGCCATAACATTATCCGCTTGGTGTATGCCGTATTGTGTTTCTTGCCTGAATTGTCTACGTCTCGTTACATCGATATTTGTGTTTCAGTTCGTATATGGTTCATGTATTGAAGATTTCGACTTCGATTTAGATTTCATTTTGTAATGATTTTATTCATAAACAATTAAATTGTTTGCTTAGTAATGTTTCATTTGAATCATTGAAACATAATAACACAATCTTGTTTTTACATGAATAGTATTTTTTTAAGAAGCAGGGAAGATTTCGAAGTTGATACTTGTCGATAAACAGCTTGGCTTAGCATATGTTGCAAAAAGTTCATATATACATATTTTTAAAAACTTGAATACTTGTTTAAAATGTTTGTTTTGCCATTGACAAGGAGTCATGTTTTTGCGCGCTTGTTACTGTGTGTTTATTATATATGTATAACTAGCTCATGTATTGAAGTTGCATCTTGAAATAGCGGTATTTAAAAGTTAAGATTATTGTTGATCCAGGTAACCTTTCATACATATTGCAATATGTGTAGTAATCAAGTACCAATTTTAACTTTTGTGTATATATTTGTTATTGTTCTTACATAAACCTCAGTGTTTTTTAGCATCTTATTTCATTCATAAGTTTACATCATGTGAGGGCATATATATTGAAACATTTCATTAAAAAAAGACCTAACTACATACATTTCTAGATCAACAAATATTTGTGCAATCACATTTTGTAGATGTCTACTTCTCATGTATTCAAACTTTGTAGTGCAAAAAGTGCAATGAAAGCCCGGGCCGGTTGGATAATTAATGATGTTGGTCCATCTTACTTGTCACACATATTGACATTTGTTAATGGGAACTGTACTGGTTTGAGCATATGGTTGATTAAACGCTGTTACTACTCATTGAGGCCAAATAGTTGTTATATTAAAGGGGTAGTTCAGTTTTGGTAACAAATTATTTTGTGTGAGATAATGAAAAACTGAGTGTAAAATTTGTAAGAGCATACAATTTAGATGGCAGAATAAACTTTATTTGATAAAATTCGGTTCAGAAACGGCTGAAATATCAATAAATATATCCGATCGCAATAAATCTGGGGCTCAGATTTATTCGAAGATTTAAAAAAAAAAATCAAAATATACTTACACTTTTTCCAAAATGTTCAAAAGAGGTTTTTGAATAGTTGTTGATGATCTCTCTATTTAATCATTATTTCAACAAAACATCACATGCATTATTTTGTATGAAAAATGGTTGAAACCAATGCTTTTTTAGAGAGCGCCCATTGTGTTTTAATGACTCTTTTTTTAATGACTACAGGCTTTTTACTTAGTCGTTTGTAATTTTATATACCTTTCGAGCATGGTGGAGTTATAACTATTAGTTTGTAATGTTATTGCGCAGGTTTTGGTTACTAAAAATCAGCCTTACCAAAACTGTACTACCCCTTTAAGAACATGATCATGTTGCATTCATTGTTTACCATTAGATATCTTTCAGCTCTGTATCATACTGTTTATCTTCTTCATTTTATCATTTCCACGGAACTTATGTGATGAGTAATGAGTCTACATAACTGTACATGCACTAAATGCAATTTGTTTGACAGAATGATGTTATTTATGTGTTGTTTGGTAAATATATATGATTCCTGCGTTTTTAAAACGTGACGACGAAACGAATCTGATTCTAAATCTGATATTCTGAATTAAAATGATAAAACAATACTTATTGTTTAATATCAAGAGTTTGAAACCGGTGTGTGTTTTCTTCACATGAATGTGAGTACCGAGTATGTGTTTGTTTTGTGTGTGTAATGTAATAGTTTTCATATATCGTTTACATCTTTAGAAAAGCCTGTATTATGTTCGTTTTACTGTGTATGTGTATTTTTGTGTTTGTATGTTTGTAAAAGAAAATATTATAAATTTTCTGCAGATAAATGATGATCTAGCACTTTACGTCCTTTTCTTGCAATGCTAAAAATAAGCAGGACAAAATATGACTGAGGTGAATTACGGGTAACTCTAACCCGGAGAATAACTCTAGAAAATTACTCTGTAATGAAATTTTAAAAACTCCCAAGAAGAGATAGAGAGGGGGAAAAGCATGTGATCACACATGTCCCTCGGGAGTTCCCCCCCCCCCCTCCTCTCCCATCTCTCGACGAAAATCTCTTATTTGTGTTAAATTGTATAAAATACGTAATGGTTGATAATAGCTCATGATCTGTTAGAGTTGTAAGTCCGTTCTAAATTACAAGGGAAAGAAGAAAAAAGGGGAAAGATAAGTGAATAAACTAACAGACAAACACAGTATGTGCAGATGTTTTGTGCACTGTTTCGGGATTATACACCATACATCCTCTTCGCTTTTGAGTGCATACTCATGATAATGGCGAATAATTAATAGAGCGGGGCGCTCGCTTCAATCTGCCAACCATGACAGCCATTCCACGAAGTGGTATATTACTTTCTTTTATTTTATCAACCCTCATTGTCAATCATGTTATTGTAATAAAAGGAAAGTGATGAAACTAGAGCCAGTCGAGAAACTTCCGGTCATAACTAGGCGTAATACATGTGCGAGGATGTGGGAGTGGGGGCTACAGGCGGTAGTCCAGATTGGACTGTGGAGAATTTTTTTTTATATCCCTGTTCTCTTGCCCGCTAGATGGCTGCTATCCCGATTTGGCTGGGAGAGCAGCCAACTCGGGTAGCAGCCAACTCGGGATAGCAGCCATCTAGCGGACAAGAGCGAACAGGGGGTAGCAGCCATCTAGCGGGCAAGAGAACAGGGATATAAAAAAAATTCTCCACAGTCCAATCTGGACTATACAGGCGGTCGCAGGGGCGTGCTGACACATTTCTCTCGGGGGAGCTGAAGTCCTTTGCCGGAATAGATATCCTTTCCGCTGTATTACCTGACAAGCGAGGGATCCTTGCCTCTTGGACCCAGACCAGTAATTTGATACACAATTTGCTCGATGTTGCTTAATTGCTAAAGCTGCCTCAAACGAAAGAAGAATAAGAACATAATGTTTAGTCCGAAAATATCACGAATTTGCCCAAATATAATATAAAACGCTTTTTTCTTGCTTGACATAATAGGCCGGTTCTCAATGGCGCAAATAATCGCGATGCAAATTTCGAAATTTGCATCGCGATCCAAATTTCGATTTTTTTTTTTTTTTTTTTTTTTTTTTTTTTTTTTTTTTTTTTTTTTTTTGCCGTGTGGATATACAATTTTGAAAATAATCGCGATGAGGATCGCAATGCCAATCAGGATACGTTCTGCGATTTGTCAGAAATCATCGCGATCATTTGGATTTATTGTGATTATTTGGCGCGCGCTGCGTGTGTGAACGGTCAACATAAAAATACAGTAATTTCGACAAAATTTCTGATCGCGATGCAAATCGCGCTAATTAAAGGGATAGTTGAGTTTTGGTAGAGAGGGCGCTACACAAAATAATTTTTTGTGAGATAATGAAAAAATTAGTGTCAAATTTGAAAGAACATGCCATTTTAATGGCAGAATAAACTTTATTTGATCAAAATCGGTTCAGAAACGGCTGAAATATCCATAAACATATCTATTTGTAATAAATGTGGGGCCCCACAAGTATTTGATAATTTTGAACCAGCCGTTAAAATTCGTTTTAAAATGTTTCCTCTTTTCAAAATTTTCCAAAAAAGGTTTTTAGATAGTTGTTGATTATCTCTCTATCTAATCCCTATTTTAACGAAACATTACCCAGCTAGCCACCTGACGTCGTGCCGATGTCATAAGTTGTTGGCCGGATGTCGGCTTATCGCGGTTGGCTCGAGGTTAAAATGTCCGCCAGCCCAACATCGTAACCACGTCATTTTGTGATACGTCAATTTCTGACAATGGCCCATCATCAACTCATGACATTGGACCAACATAACATTATGATGTGGGCGCGAGGTTAAAATGTCCGCTAGCCTAACATTGTCCCAACATCATTTTGTGATGTCGGGCAAATGTCAATTTCCGACAATGGCCCAACACCAAATCCTGACATAGGACAGATATCAAATTCTGATGTGGGCTCGACGTTAAAATGTCCGCCAGCCCAACATCGTCACCACGTCATTTTGTGATACGTCAATTTCTGACAATGGCCCAACATCAACTCATGACATTGGACCAACATAACATTATGATGTGGGCGCGAGGTTAAAATGTCCGCTAGCCTAACATTGTCCCAACATCATTTTGTGATGTCGGGCAAATGTCAATTTGCGACAATGGCCCAACACCAAATCCTGACATAGGACAGATATCAAATTCTGATGTGGGCTCGACGTTAAAATGTCCGCCAGCCCAACATCGTCACCACGTCATTTTGTGATACGTCAATTTCTGACAATGGCCCAACATCAACTCATGACATTGGACCAACATAACATTATGATGTGGGCGCGAGGTTAAAATGTCCGCTAGCCTAACATTGTCCCAACATCATTTTGTGATGTCGGGCAAATGTCAATTTCCGACAATGGCCCAACACCAAATCCTGACATAGGACAGTATCAAATTCTGATGTGGGCTCGACGTTAAAATGTCCGCCAGTCCAACATCGTCACCACGTCATTTTGTGATACGTCAATTTCTGACAATGGCCAAACATCAACTCATGACATTGGACCAACATAACATTATGATATGGGCGCGAGGTTAAAATGTCCACTAGCCCAACATTGTCACAACATCATTCTGTGATGTTGGCCCAATGTCAATTTCCGCCAATGGCCCAATATCAAATCCTGACGTTGGGCCAACATCAAATTCTGACGTTGGCCCGACATTACAATGTCCGCCAGCCCGACATTAGCCCAACGTTATTTTGTATTGTTGGCCCAACATCAAATCTTGACGTTCGCCCGACGTTTGATGCTCGACCAACATCAAAATTTGACAATGGCCCAATGTCATTAATATGACATCTCCAATAAGAGGTCGACCTAATATAGCGCCGATGTTGGGACTGGTATCAATTTAAGAGGTCGCTACCCAGCTAGCCACCTGACGTTGTGCCAACATTGGGCCAATGTAAAAAGTCGTTTTAAGACGACGTTGGGCCTACATTAAAAATCCGACGTCGCCGCGACGTAAAAATGTCCGCCAGCCCAACATCAGCGCGGCGTTTTTGTTTTTTTAATGCTGGCCAAACGTCATTTTGCGATTTCGACCCAACATCAATTATTCAGTCAGTGGTCAGTCATGGTGGTGAAATTGATGTCGGGACAATGTTAGTAATGAGCCAAGAATAGGACATCTCAATTTTTACGTCAAACCGAAATCCTACGACGTCAGAATGGGCAGCAGTGAATCAAGTCGGCTAATAGTCATTAAGTTGATGTTGAGCCGATGTCAATGATCCGACATGAATATGACATCTCAATGATGACGTCAATGCGATATCGTGCCGATGTCAGAACTGACAGCAATGAAACAAGTCGGAAAATGATCATAAAAGTGATGTTGCGCCGATGTCAATAGTCGGACATGAATATGCCATCTCCAATATGACGTCGGGCTAATATCGCGCCGATGTCGGAAAAGATAGCAATTAAGGAGGTCGGTAAATGGTAGTAAAATTGATATCGGTCCGATGTTATTAATTAGACATGAATGTGATAAATATGTCAGGCTGATGTAAGAACTTGCAGCAATGAAACAACTCGGCAAATGGTCATTTAATTGATGTTGTGGCGAAGTCAATGATTAGACATGAATATGACATCTCAATGATGACGCCATAGCGATATCCTGCCGATGTCAGAACTGGCAGCAATGAAACAAGCCGGCAAATGGTCGCCAGTTCCGACATCGGTACAACATTGACCCAACGTCATATTTGAGCTGTCATATTTATGTATATTTAATAACATAAGCCCAACATCAATTTTGCAATCTTTGACTGACCTCTTAATTTGCTACCAGTTCCAACATCTGCGCGATATTAGCCCGACGTCATATTTGAGATCTCTTATTCATGTCGGATTAATGACATCGGCACAACATCAGTTTAATGACCATTTGCCGACATGTTTAATTGCTGTCAGTTCTGACATCGGCAGGATATCGCTTTGGCGTCATCATATAGAGATGTCATATTGAGGTCCAATTAATAACATTGGCCAGACATCAATTTCACAACCATGTACCGACCTCTTAAATTGCTACCAGATACAACATCATCACAATATCGGACTGACGTCATAGTAGAGATGTCATATTTATGTAGGAGTAATGACATCCGCCCGACATCTATTTCAAAACATTTTACCCACCTTTAACATTTCGTAAAGTTCCGACATCTGTGCGGTATAGGCCCAAAGTCATATTTTGGATGTCATATTTAGGTCTAATTAATAACTGTGACCCGACATCAATTTCACAGCATTTTACCGACCTCTTAAATTACTACCAGTTCCAACATCGGGGCGATAGAAGGCCGATTTTATATTTGAGATGTCATATTCATGTCGAATTATTGACATCGGCACAACATCCATTTAATGACTATTTAATGATTAGTTTCATTGGTGCCATTTATGACATCGGCAGGATATCGCTTTGGCGTCATAATTGAGATGTCATATGGATGTCCAATAAAACTCATTGGTCCGACATCAATGTTACAACCATTTACCGACCTCTTTAATTGCTACCAGTTCCAACATCGGCGCGAAATTATCCCGACGTCATATTGGAGATGACATATTCATGTCAGAATATTGACATCGGCTGAACATCGATTTCATTACTATTTGCTGACTCGTGTCATTGCTGCCAATTCTGACATCGGCGCGATATCGGCTTGACGTCATATTTGTGATGTCATATTGATGTCCAATTAATAACATCCGTCCGACATCAATTCCACATTCAACCATTTACCGACCTCTTAAAATGATATATTCCGACATCGGTACAACATTGGCCCAACGTCATATTTGAGATGTCATATTCATGTTGGTTTATTGACATCGGCCCAACATTAATATTACAACCCTCTATCAAGCTCTTAAATTGGTACCAGTTTCGGCATTGGTGCGATTTTAGCGCGACGTTTTATTTGAGACGTATTTTTTTCGCCAACTTAATGACATCGGCACGACATTAAACTACAACCATTTTCCGACTTATTTCATTTCCAAAACCTCCAACTTAAATTCGACGTTGGCGTAATGTTGGCGCGACGTCTGTTTGCCGACCGCGATCTTGCCGACGACCTGCCGACACCGGTCCGACATCAGTTAGCTAGCTGGGTACTTATATTTTTGTTAACTTACTTTGAGAATCTATACTGAATTGAATTTCGTTTAATCGATTACAAACATTAGTAATTCAAAAGTAAAAAAAAAAGAAGTATTGCTATCGGGAAATTCATGATCGATTATAAGCGATCGTAAGTGAAATGAACATTTTCGATTTTTGGAATTATTTATATAAAAAAATATACTTTTGTCATGTCCTTGCTGCTGTATATAATTTAGAAGGATATATAAGAATATAAATAACACCTTAAATAGTGTTATGAATATGATTTGAAGGTGGATTATTTCAAATTCAACGCTCTACAAATACTAACTATTACAAAACATACATGCTAAGAAGAGGTGTATATATAGTATACCGATTGCGACCTATGTTTGTAGGACGATAGGATGATAGGTTTAGGAGTAGGCAATAGGTATAGGAATAGGATATTTATAGAATTATGATTTATTTATGAATGAATGAATGTGTGTAAAGGTTAAACAAAATGCATGGATCGGACGTGGAATCTATGCATGTTTCCAATTTCTTTTTACGTTTTTGATGTTGGTCCTACGTTGGCCATTTGACATTGGGCCATTGTCAAATTTTGATGTTGGTCCAGCATCAGAAAATGACGTTGGGCCAATGTTGGGTTAGCGGACATTCAAACGTCGGGCGAACGTCAAGATTTGATGTTGGGCCAACGTCAAGATTTGATGTTGGGCCAACAATAAAAAATTACGTTGGGCTAATGTCGGGCTGGCGGACATTTTAATGTCGGGCCAACGTCAGAATTTGATGTTGGCCCAACGTCAGGATTTGATATTGGGCCATTGGCGGAAATTGACGTTGGACCAACATCACAGAATGATGTCGTGACAATGTTGGGCTAGCGGACATTTTAACCTCGAGCCGACATCATAATGTTATGTTGGTCCAATGTCATGAGTTGATGTTGGGCCATTGTCGGAAATTGACGTTATGCCAATATCACAAAATGACGTAGTGACGATGTTGGGCTGGCGGACATTTTAACGTCGAGCCCACATCAGAATTTGATATCTGTCCTATGTCAGGATTCGGTGTTGGGCCATTGTCGGAAATTGACATTTGCCCGACATCACAAAATGATGTTGGGACAATGTTAGGCTGGCGGACATTTTAACGTCGGGCCGACGTCAAAACTTGATGTTCTCTCAACGTCAGGAATCGATGTTGGGCCTACGTTAGAACTGACATTGGGCCATTGTCAATAATTGATGTTGGGCCGAAATCGCTAAATGACGTTGGGCCAGCATTAAAAAAAGACGCCGAGCTGATGTTGGGCTGGCGGACATTTTAACGTCTCGGTGACGTCGCATGTCGCATGTTGGCCCAACGTCCCCTTACAACGAAAATGACATCGGCCCAACGATGGCACGACGTCAGGTGGCTAGCTGGGTACATGCACAATATTTTATTTAAAATGGTTTAAACAAATGCATTTTTTAAAGCGCCCTCTTTAGTTTAAACAGCTCTTTTTTAATATGATAACAGGCATTAACGTAGTCGTTTGTAATTTTTAAATTCATTTTGAGCGTGGTAGAGTTATAACTATTAGTTTGTAATGTAATGGTGCAGGTTTTGGTTACTAAAATTCAGTTTGACTAAAACTGTACTCTCTCTACCAGAACTCAACTATCCCTTTAAGCCAATGAGAACGGGCCTACTGTAAATACTGCCTGGTGTACAGATGCGGGGCTTAGGGGCTCAAACCTCGACCCCAACAAAATTTCAAAATGGAGTCTGTATTATAGAAACCATTTAAAGTTTTCTTTATGTTCAGTAATCTTTTACGCCTTAAAACACCTTTTCAATGCCCCTTCCCATCCTCTCCAACGGTTTGATCGCGTTGTGCTCTTGAAGCCCCGCCTCCCCTCCCGTCCCAATTACATCCCGTCCCAATTACTTAAAGGGGACCACCGGGCAAATAACAACACATTACTACATGTTTTGGTACTGTTTTGTGATATCAAATAGATACCTAACATTTTGCAAAGGGTTGAGTAATTCATAAACAAAGCAATTAATTTCCACCACTTACGGAACCACTAATATTTCCTGGTTCCTGGTTTGCGAGTGCGCCAATTCTACTCACGCGTACGTTTGTAGGCAATATAATTCCGAGCGATTCGCTTGCTGCACCCGCGGTAGTCTACATAATTCAGACCGCATAAACGCATGCTTTAGAATGGTGATGCGGTTTCCATTTTTTTTTCTTTTTCTGCAAACATATTTTTGTGAACTTGTTGATGGAATGGAATACTAAAGATGTTGCCCTTCTATTATACAATATTAGTTTTGGGTGGTACCCTTTAAAGGGATAGACTACTTTTTTTGTGAGGTAATGGAAAACTGAGTGTAAAATTTGAAAGAGCATAATATTTAAATAATAAAATCATCTTTGTTTGATCAAAATCGGTTCAGAGACGGCTGAAATATCCATAAATATAACAATTTGTAATAAAGCTGGGGCCCCAGGTTTATTAGAGAATTTCGAACCAGCCGTTAAAAATTCAAAAAAATGCTTCCTCTTTTCAAAAAGTTACAAAAAGGTATTTAAATAGTTGTTGGTTATTTCTCTATCTAATCACTATTTCAACAAAACATCACATGCACAATATTTTATTCAAAATGGTTGAAACCGATGATTGTTTAGAGAGCGCCCTCTTACGTTTTAACGGCTCTTTTTGAATAATAACATGATCTTTACTACGTCATTTGTAATGTTGTGTTCCTTTCTAGTTATAACTATTAGTTTGTAATGTAATGATGCAGGTTTTGGTTACTAAAATTCAGTTTCACCAAAACTGTACTCTCCTTACCAGAACTCAACTATCCCTTTAATGGGTTGTACTGATACGGTGTGCTGTTAAAGGCAGTGTAGCCGGGATCTTATGCTGCGTTTACACCATGTTCCCGGCGGCCACGGCAGCCCTGTTTCAGGGCACCGTGGACAAAACGGGATGGACGTGAGACAACGCGGGGGGACATAATGGGCAAACGTGACAGGCAGCGATTGCCGAGGATGCCGGGCCAGATTTTTAAACTGTCAAAAAATTTGCCACGGCAGTCACGGTGCG
Organism: Echinarachnius parma; assembly: GCA_037951105.1. Taxonomy (NCBI): domain Eukaryota; kingdom Metazoa; phylum Echinodermata; class Echinoidea; order Clypeasteroida; family Echinarachniidae; genus Echinarachnius; species Echinarachnius parma. The sequence continues at coordinate 3,968 of JBAMJV010001012.1, read as the reverse complement.
GATGAGAAACCTAGCAGGCCGTAGTAAAACGGGGTGAACGCAACAAAACGTGACAGTACGTAATAGGCCGTAACAAAACTTGGAGGCTGTCTGTAGTAGGACGGGAAGCATGACATTCCCCGACATCTCACGGTTCTTGTCACGTTCTGCAGAGTTTAGTGCGCGTTTAGTCACGGTTCTCACGGCTAGCTAGAGTTATACAGCATGTGCAGTTGAGGTTGAGAGTAAATCGAACGTGTGCGCGGCTGGACAACATCAGTATCCCAACACACATCTCCAGATAACTACTTTTATGTGGTGCGGATACATGTTGTACGGATACCTGACTTTGCAAATTCTCTAATCAGCTAACGACTTTAGAACACTGATTTAACAACTCTGTCCATAAACTATGAAGTAAGATAATGTATTCAATATTAAAAGTTGGAAGCTCCGCCTAGTTTCAAGACAACTACTTGTATGTGGTGCGGATACCTGTTATACGGATACCTGACTTTGCAAATTCTCTAATCAGTTAACGACTTTAGAACACTGATTTAATAACTCTGTCCATAAACTCTGAAGTAAGATAATGTATTCAATATTAAAGGTTGGAAGCTCCGCCTAGTATCTACTAACGTTGTTAATGGAACCAGACATCATAACAAAGATAACAACAATGGATTCCAACATCACAGAACTCTATAGGCAGTTATCAGAAATTCAGAAGACAGGAGAGATAAGCATGTCTGCTTTCATATACACAAGTCTTGCGCTGGTTCTGTTGTCCATCGCGTCGAATTCTTTCACTCTTGTCGTTCTGAGGAGCAGCAAAATCTTCTGCGAGATTGACCTGATCCTCTACAGGTTTTTGGCGGTCGAAGACATGATCTCTTCTATCATAATTTTGACAAATTTTCTCCTATACGAGACAGAGGGCTTCAGCACAGTGGGCATTTCTTTCTTCTGGTATTGCCAGATGCCGTTTCTTTATCAAACTATTGGCGTTGTCTTGTCAATCAGTATCTGCCGTTACTTGATGATCGTGAGACCCCTGCATTACCCAATGTGGGTAACACGAAAGAGGATCATTGTCTCCCAAGCCGTTCTAATCGTGATGTCCTTTTTGCTCTCCTACCTCATGAAGCTGCTTGGGGACTGGATCGGCAAGGTTTATGACGAGATAATTAGACAGCCATTCATTGGGACCTACATCATACCGATGCCCATTGGGTTCCTTGTTCAGTTATTCACGGGATCGCACATATTGTACATATCCGTAAGGCAGTCGCGCCGCTTGCAGATGGGTGAGCGCGCTATGTTCCATCAGGAGCACAACCAAAACAAACCCCGAAATATTGGTGATTCGGACAACCCTGAAGTCCCACAGGAACCAAAAAGGACAATTCCCAGTAGCTTCAAAGGCCTAAAGACAGTACTGGTGATCATCGGATCTTACTGGATCGCGTGGTTCCCCGTGGTTCTGAACACCTTCAAGGAAATGGGGATCATTAAGCTACCGGACTGGTTCCGAATCGTTTCATATTCAACGATACTCATCAACAGCTGCTGGAACCCGCTCATCTACTATCTCACAAACCGGGCCTTTCGAGACGCTGCTAAACGGATGATCCGGAGGATGAAGTCCAAATTATTTCAGGTTTGCAGGCCACAGACAGTTCCTGTGGTAGAATAAGACAGTACATATCAAACTTTCTACAACGTAATTCATATCAAACCGATTTGGTAACCTGGCGTATGTTATGCCCGACACCATCTCATTCATTATCTCACAACATTTGGCCTACCGGGAAGCTCCCAGCAAAACAATGCAAAGCAAGAAGGATTGGATGTGTTAACTATCCAAGAAACTGACAATGACAACTCAAAGCCTAAATCATATCCATGTTGCAAAACTTAGCGTCGCTGGCTGTTGTAAGCCGCCAATTCTTAACAGGGCCTATAGAACAGTGTTAACCGGACAATCCGAAGAATGAAGACTATGATGGGTCAGTTTGGCAAAACAGCGTCACTCTCTGATCAGTGGTAAGATTGGACAACAGCAAACAATCTTCAACATAATATCTACGTCACACTGACTTCATTTCTTCATGGGCTTTGCGTCAGTAGCTCTTGAAACTAGGCCGCTCATCTATTAACCTAGCAAAAGGGCCCCTTCGGTGTCCTTCTGACCTGAAGGCGATGCTTCCCCAGCCTTCACCATAAGAAGAGCAACTCGTATCAGAACCCAAGTCAAGAACCCACTCACCTGGCAGGAGCTTCATAAATGCTGCAGTCAATGTGTGGAACCGTCTGCCAGAGAATATAGTTGACGTAATCAACAATAACGGAGTTCAATTATTCAAGAAACGTGTACATCAACACATATTGATAAGGACATCAAGTATCTGAGGGCATTCAGAAATCTTAAGCTGCTGTGAACCATTGATTGGCCTATAAAGATGTCTTTTATAGCGCTCTTTTCCTGTATTGGAGTGAGATTTATATCTCACCTTGTAGGCTATTGTTCACTATACCATAATTAAAAAGGGGCCTTTCGCGACGCTGCAAACAGGACGATCCGAAGGGCGAAATAAAAAATGTGTTAATTTACCAAAAAACAAGCATTCCCTGACTACTAAATACCTCGGTTTGATTATATATAATAAGTTGAAATAGGATGAACATATGACATGTCTATGTAAACAAAAATCTTAGACAAAAGTCTTTAGACAAATCTAGTTTGGTATCAATATATACATAGGCGTATCCAGGGGTGGGGAGGGGGGGTCAAACCCCCTCCCCTTGACCAATAAATGACTGTTTTGGGGAGTTTGACCCCCCCCCCCCCCCCCCCCTTCGACCTGTCATTTTAGCGGTCGTGACCGTCATTACCGATGGCCTCGGCCTCGAAAAGTGCGAAGAACCCTGGTCTAAGCCTCGAAAATATTAAACATTTCGGTCTCAGTCTCGATAATTTTGAAGGTGCTTGGTCTCGGCTTCGAAAATGTTCTACGACTACCCCCCCCCCCCCCCCCCCGCTTACGAGATTCTAAACCTCTGGTCTTGGTTTCGGCCTCGAATTTTTTTTGACCGGTCATGGTCTCGGTCTCGATCATTTTGAATGTACTTGGTCTTGGCTTCGAAAATTGTCGACGACTACCCCCCCCCCCCCCCCCCCCATCCCGTTGACAGAAATTTGGCTGACGAAATCATCCCTCCCCCTCTTAAAAAAATCCCGGGTACGCCACTGAATATATACATGTATATTTTACCCCACTTTGATTATGCCGATATTGTTTGGATGTCAGCCTCTCAAGCATTACGCAAGCAAGTGCAAACAAATCAAAATAGGGCTGCAAGAATCATTTTGAAAATGAATCCATTTTTACACGGTTCACGATAGATTAGATTGTGAAAATTTGAAAATGAAAATCGCCAAAGAAATCATATGTATGTTATGATAAAATTGTACATGGTTTAACTCCATAGTATATGGAAATAAATATAGAATGGAAAAGTAGTGAGTATTATTTACGTACAGGTGAAATTGCACCAAATGTGTTCTAATCATTGAGGTATACCTCTACGTGGAATGGACGCGATCGAACAATGCACGCTAAATGGCCATTGTGGACGAGGCGTGGCAAGATTGGTAGAGCGCGCGCTTTCCGATCTCGAGATCCCGAGTTCGAACCCAGCCCACTCCATTTGTCCTTCAGCAAGACAATTATTCCACATTGCTGCTCTCTACCCAGGAGTATAAATGGGTACTTGGTCGGATGTTGATTAGCCTTCAGTGCCCGTTGGGCAGCTGGGCTAGTATGCTCCCCAGAGAGTTGAGACGGTGCGGGTCTGACCTGTACCTGATGACTAGGGTAATAATAATGCGCTTAGAAACATTGTATTCAACCCTTTAAGCGCTATATAAATGTAATATATTATTATTATTATTATTATTATTATTTGTATTATTATTATTATCAGAG
>JBAMJV010001011.1:0-157825 GCA_037951105.1 Echinarachnius parma | reverse complement strand
TTTGAATTTGATGCTCCCATGTTAATGAAGAACAACGCAAGTAAAACATGCGATGTATTATCACTGGAAAGATGTTGTATTAAATACAGCGCGTAAAACATCTTCATATTCAAATAAACAATACAAGCACGGGACAGGTTTCGGTTTTTCTAATTTTCATTTCTTTCAAAAGATAATTATTTACGATTGAAGCGTTCAGATATGATATCGTATAACAGGATAATTTCATGCCGTGCACACAGTATGTACAATCAGATAATGAATATCACTTTGCATTTATGCTCATAACTCAGCCCAAAACCATCCAAATAAAGTGAAATTTGCACACATTACTTACTTTTTGGACATATCAAATCACTCCAATACACATTTACATTAATCACGCATCACTTCTTGTACTTTTCAACAACGTTTCTATAGTTCCCTTTACACTATTGCAATTAATTATCCACATAAATTAACACTTCAAACTGAGCACAGGTCGTACGAATTGTTTTCCCATACAGCTTTCTAAATCAATCGCAACTTAAATGTTATGTTATTTTCCCTGTCCGGTGCAGAAATGAAAGACATAACTGAAAATAAAATCCACTTTACTTTACCTTTACAATAAACTGGCACGATGCTACAAATATCGAACTGCTATTAGGATCCAGTACAAGGAAATTGTGAGTAATGACACTCTATGCAATGCATTCACATTATAATATATTCTGGTCATGTACTCGATCAGAATGGTATCATTTTTCAACGACATATGATGCATTGCAACATAGTAAGTCATGCAGGTACTTATGATAAGTCGTTACCACTCTTGTGAGCTACCGGATGTCTACAAAAACATGGAACCAGCAGATAATATGCTTAAAGGGATAGTTGAGTTCTGGTAAGGAGAGTACAGTTTTGGTCAAACTGAATTTTAGTAACCAAAACGTGCATCATTACATTACAAACTAATAGTTATAACTCGAAAGGAATACAAAATTACAAATGACTAAGTAAAGATCCTGTTATCATTCAAAAAGAGTCGTTAAAAAGAGGGCGCTCTCTAAACACTCATCGGTTTTGAACCATTTTGAATCAAATATTGTGCATGTCATGTTTTTTTGAAATAGTGATTAGATAGAGAGATAATCAACAACTATTTGAATAGAGTATTGAAATCGAGAGAACATGCAATTTTAATGGCAGAATAAACTTTATTTGGTCAAAATCGGTCCAGAAACTGCTGAAATATCAATAAAATTGATCTGATCGTATAATTATTTGGGGCCAAATAATCAGACGATATTTTCAAAAAATATAACAAAAGCTTACACCTTTTTAAAAAATTTCAAAAGCAATTTTTAAAATAATTCTTGATGATCTCTCTATTAAAATTATTATTTCAATAATGCATAATGTTGTATAAAAAAATGTATACCTTTCGAGCATGGTGGAGTTATAACTATTAGTTTATAATGTTACTGTCCAGGTTTGGTTACTTAAGTTCAACCTTACCAAAACTCTACTACCCCTTTAAGGTGAACATATTTGTAAAAAATCAATAGTTTTTTGTGTCATGTTTAAAAGGAATAACACAGATTTGCAATCAATTTTATATAAGCTCGATTACATTTGGCAAACATGATATAAATTGTTAGCATTAAAGTACATACATGTCACTGTGCTTTTTCTTCTTATTGTATGGAATACAAAAATGTATCTATTTCATAAACGAAAACAAATTTAATAATGATTACGTTTTCATTTATTGGGCTAAAATGATGATGAAGATCAGCAATTGCGAAATATCTTTAAAAACAAAAAAGAACGCATAAATCCTTATTTTGTATACGACACCAACTACCCAAATATATTTACATCATCATTATTGAGAAAAAAAATAATAGTATGAAATTTTCATTTTAAGGCACCCGTATACTGCGGAAATTTCCATCGCGTTTCAACAGAGCTCAGATAAGTGTGCGTAAACACACACAGAGAGAGGAAACACTTGCAGGAAACGGGGAAGTATCAGTGACCTTTATTTGTCGTAAACACACAGAGAGAGGAAGCACTTGCAGGAAACGGGGAAGTATCAGTGACCTTTATATGTCGTAAACACACAGAGAGAGGAAACACTTGCAGGAAACGGGGAAGTATCAGTGACCTTTATTTGTCGTAAACACACAGAGAGAGGAAGCACTTGCAGGAAACGGGGAAGTATCAGTGACCTTTATATGTCGTAAACACACAGAGAGAGGAAACACTTGCAGGAAACGGGGAAGTATCAGTGACCTTTATTTGTCGTAAACACACAGAGAGAGGAAGCACTTGCAGGAAACGGGGAAGTATCAGTGACCTTTATTTGTCGTAAACACACAGAGAGAGGAAACACTTGTAGGAAACGGGGAAGTATCAGTGACCTTTATTTGTCGTAAACACACAGAGAGAGGAAACACTTGCAGGAAACGGGGAAGTATCAGTGACCTTTATATGTCGTAAACACACAGAGAGAGGAAACACTTGCAGGAAACGGGGAAGTATCAGTGACCTTTATTTGTCGTAAACACACAGAGAGAGGAAACACTTGTAGGAAACGGGGAAGTATCAGTGACCTTTATTTGTCGTAAACACACAGAGAGAGGAAGCACTTGCAGGAAACGGGGGAGTATCAGTGACCTTTATTTGTCGTAAACACACACACAGAGAGGAAACACTTGCAGGAAACGGGGAAGTATCAGTGACCTTTATTTGTCGTAAACACACAGAGAGAGGAAACACTTGCAGGAAACGGGGAAGTATCAGTGACCTTTATATGTCGTAAACACACAGAGAGAGGAAGCACTTGCAGGAAACGGGGAAGTATCAGTGACCTTTATTTGTCGTAAACACACAGAGAGAGGAAGCACTTGCAGGAAACGGGGAAGTATCAGTGACCTTTATTTGTCGAAAACGCTGTACCTCACTGTGGTTATAGCTGTTTAGATGTTAAATTATCTAGTGAACAATAGTAACTGTGTACATTGTAAGTGCATTTGTGGGGCCCCAAATATATTACAAATAGTTACGTTTATGGATATTTCAGCCGTTTCTGAACCGATTTTGATTAAATCAAGTTTATTCTGTCACCAAAAAGAGTTTCAAATTTTGCACTCAGTTTTTCATTATCACACAAAAAGTATTATGTGTAGCGCCCTCTTTACCAAAACCCCACTATCCATTTAACCACTATTTAAAGCCCAAGACTAGTTTCGGGAAAGTAGCTGAATACATCTAAATTGATCAGTATTGTTGAATATGTATTGAAATAGGGCTTGTGTGGTGAAATCCGACCCTAAGCATTGTTAAATACAGAAATATCGGAAGAAATCAATATCCGCCTGTGAAATTCATAAATCCACCGCAAATTCAGATCCGTAAGCGCCGCTAGCGGAGCGGGAGATATCGACAACGACGAGAGAAGCCCGTATAGCGAACGTGCCTCGTGTAGTGCACGTGAATACACGTAGCGTATGGGCGATTCCTCGTTGGCGATATCTGTCTCATTGGAATAGATATTATTATATCCTACATGAATGAAATCCTGTTCAGTGATTGGTCTACATAGCATCATGTGACCAAACATAGTAATGGCCATGGAGAAAAATGTGCTATGCGTGACGTCATTCATGGAATAGTAAATGCTATTCCATGAATAACGTCATAGATACCGGGTGATCATATTGAGCCCATATAGATGCGTGTTATAAAACTTCCCTGCGAGCAGAGGTCTTGTTTTAGCTTGCGAAAGATGCTCGACGAGATTTCTCAAAGAGTTATTTAAAAAGAAATACAGCATATTTTCACCCGTGAGTATCAATAAGTTCCAAAGAATATTCTAGAGATGCATTTCATGAATAACCTAGCGGTATTCCAATTTAACAATTACGACAAAGGTGCACATTGTGCATCGTTGTCCTTCTGTGGTCATGACAATTATTCGTCATTTAACAATCAGCCGCGGTGTGCACTGCATAGCTGTATAATGTATGTATGGACAGGTGTCTTAACTTCGCGCGTATCCCAACTTCGCGCATCATAGGCGAGATACGCAAACATTAGAACACGGACACGGCGACGGAAATTTTCAATGTCAACTGAAAGAGCACACATCATTTACTTATCAACCAAAAAATTAGCAAATAAAGAGCGATATATCTGAAGAAATACTTACTTTTTGTGGTCTTTTTGGTAAATCGCAACTTTGGTGTTCCAACAAAATTATGGAGGGGGAAGTATCAAGCAAATTAAACGGAAATCGTTCCAGTAGAACATATTTGTTGTCATCGAAAGGCTGCGCAAAATGCTCCTTTATTCGACCTACCCTTCAAATTTACTTTCGGATCGCGCAATCTCCGTAGATAGCTTGACAACGCTGCGCGTGCTAAGATGCTAATGCGCGCAAAATGTTTGATCATCACACTGCCATTGAAATGCGTGTTACGGTTTGCTACACGGGATACGTGTTAAGTCAATGGCAGGGTGCCCTATGTATTACGCGCGAAGTATGGAGACTACCGTACTCAGTGAAGAAGTTCTTGCTGATATGACATAGTCACGGAATCGGGCCATTAACACCACAAATTGTGAGTTTAAATGAAATTGTTTAAGATAAATCGAATCCTCAGAATTTGAGGGGTAATTTATTATTGTTTCATTGAGATTACTGTAATTTTCTTGATCCTAAGCCACTTTGAAAAATCCGAAATTTTCGTGCGCGAAGTTAGGATACACCTTCATACGAATTACTTTTTTCTCCATACAATTACACGTGTGTAGTATGTAAAGCAGGTTAATTATTCACTGATGCGCGCGTTTTGCATTTGGGTGCGCATTAGATGTTAATGCGCGTACCCATGAATGGAAAGATATGGAAAGATAAGCGCAATACGCGCTCTGCGCCAGGACTATTGCGCAAAGGGGGTCAGTGTCACAAACAGAACATAGTGCAGTGATGGTTCCATGATCAATGTTTTGTTTTTCTTCATATTTTTCTTTAATTTAATTGAAATCATTTATTTTTGGGATGATTATGATTATGCGAAGGATATAAAACAAATATATCATGCACTATTTCGAGCCACTAGTGAAATTATGGATTCCTCGGTGACAGGAAAAGAACTATTTTCTTCGGGTCTAGCGACCCTCAGAACATAGTGCTTTTCCTGTCACCTCGGAATCCATAATTTCAACTAGAGGCTCTCAGTGCATGGTATATTTGTTTAGTAGGCGGTTTCTTGCCCAAATTTGGATGATCCTATATTAGTATAATTATATTCTTTCACATTATTGGTAATGAGAGCTTCCATTTCATTATTTTTAGACAGGGGGGGGGGGGGGGGCGTTTCCAAAACTGGCCTTTACCTTTAAACATGTTTAAAACACGCAATTATCTTTAAAGGATTGATGAAATCAATGCGTTTTTAGAAAGCGCCCTATTGTGTTTTTCGGTTCCTTTTTTAATGATAACATGCTTTTTTACTAAGTCGGTGGTAATTTGTTATACCTTTCGAGCATGGTAAAGTCACAACTATACGTTTGAAATGTTTTGGTTACTGAAATTTGACCTAAACTGTATTATCCATTTTGGTGAAATTTTACATCATTGAATGACTTATTGAATTAATGAGTGAACGAATGAATTAATGAACGAATTGATGAATGAATGAATGAATGAATGAATGAATGAATGAATGAATGAATGAATGAATGAATGAATGAATGAATGAATGAATGAATGAATGAATGAATGAATGACTTGATCAATCAAATCAATTAATTGATGAATCATTATTTCTATTTTATTAGTATTAGTATATAGTAGTCAAAACAAACAATCAATCGATCCGTTGATCAATCAATCAATAACTCATACATCGCCCAATCAATTGGCTTATTAATCAAACATCATCAATCAATTTCAGCCAATCGATCAATCAGTCAAACAAACAATCAATCAATCAATCAATCAATCAATCAATCAATCAATCAATCAATCAACCAACCAATCAATCAATCTATCCATTAATCAATCAATCAATCAATCAATCAATCAATCAATCAATCAATCAATCAATCAATCAATCAATCAATCAATCAATTAATCAATCACTCAATCAATCAATCAGTCAATCAATTTATCAATCGATCGATTTAACATACAACTCCAAAGAGCTCCTACTGAATTTATTCATTCGAATAAACGATTGTCATTCATTAATTTATTCATTAATTGTATTATATGTTTATTATGTACCATATATAATTGTTAACCTAAGGTGCTTCTCGTTTCAAAGTTATGTTATGTTATTTTATCTACCAGTATGTATTCTTTTCGTTTGTAAAATGTCTGTAATTCAGCCACTTGGATGCCATTGACATTATTTTCAATAAAACCCTTTCAATAAGCCAGTTCGTAATTAGAGCAAGGAGCCCGGAAGACGTCACAGGTCATAGGTCACTGTACCACAGAAGCTAGCTCGCGCGCGCGAGCGCTAGTAAGGAAAAACGCACGGCGGCGCGCGAGTATGCACACGTGTAGATTGTCAATGCATAATCCTTCTTCGCGATCGTGGAATCGAACTCGTCGAAAACGTGACATTTATTATGCCGGCCTCGGGTGCAACCTCCGCACTCCTATCCGGTAGCTAACCGTACGACAAAAGAAGTAAACTCGAGGACCACAGAGTTGAACAGTTGTACTCTTTTATTCAAGAACTACTTCAACATCTTGACGCAGAAAGCGTTGAAACGGGTGTCGTACATATGGTAAAACTGTAAGATACAAAGTAATAAGATACAAAGTAATAACAACGTATCTGTCATACGTTCGCATGAGTCGAGATAAAAACAATCTTGTCAAACATTTATCAAGAATCTAATTACTCAGGTTTTAGTTATAAAAACCGTAATCTATGCAAGTATATAACACACAAACATTTCATAATGAGCCCTATCATATTTACTAAGTGTAGCCAATTCACCATTAAAAACTCAAATTCAGTATTTATACAATAATACTTGAGTTGCAGTTTACAAGCTGAATCGATAGTTTATATCTATACAAAGTCTAACCATTTTGTATAGATATAAACTATCGATTCAGTTTGTAAACTGCAACTCAAGTATTATTATCAACTCCGTGGTCTTCGAGTTTACTTCTTTTGTCGTACGGTTAGCTACCGGATAGGAGTGCGGAGGTTGCACCCGAGGCCGGCATAGTAAAAAGACTTGTGAACTCCCAAGCTATCCTTCCATCGTTATCAAATTGCCACACATGGATCTCTGTCACTTGTATCCCGCAGAAGAAGAACCATCACGATGTGCCACTCCATTCCAATCTTCTGAGAGGCCAACAACGGTCTACTAACATCAAATTTATTAACGATTTACGGCATTAGAAAGTTGATGATCGTACAGTCGAGCCGCCATGCTTGTTGCTATGCACCCTTTCCCGTTATGGCAGGCCGACAAGAACAAAATGCGTATGGCAGCACACTCCCCCCCCCCCCCCCCCCCCCCCCCAACGTCCGATGGACGTTACAACTTTTCAACCAATAACTAGAACCAAAACCCGAATTTGGCAGGAAATCCAATTAAATTACTTTACTAATCAATATCCACTAACAATATTTAAAACTCAAAACTAACTACAAAGGCTATTTCAAGGCATGAAGTGTTTAAACGGCAAATCTACTCCGGCAAGTTTTTCAGACAATCCACACCAGTAGAGCAGAAACAGGCATTTACTAGTTACTCTGCCTCAACCAGCAGGATTAACTTGTGGACCGGCCTGCAAAAGGTTTTTCCGGTCGAAGGCAGACGGACCTGCACCTGACGAACCAGACCATCATCTCCTGGTTTGACACTCTCAATGAGGCCCAAAGGCCATTGGTTTCTTTTGACCTCCTTATCTCTCAACAACACTATGTCACCCTTCGTGACATTCCTTTCAGCATTTGTCCACTTACGTCTCTGCTGAAGACTCTGCAAATAGCGCAGTCTCCACTGTTTCCAAAACCGGTCAGCTAGGATTTGGACACGTTTCCATTGCGCTGTGTGCATGTTACGTGTGCAATCATCGACAAGCACCTCTTCTACGCTCCCATGTTTCTGAGTCAAGAGCACAGATGGCGAAAGAAAAGACGTGTCTTCAGAGTCGGTGCTCAATGGCACAAGAGGGCGAGCATTGACGATGGCCATTGCTTCCATCATGAAGGTGACCAAGGTTTCGTGTGTGAAGCTTTTCTCTTTAGCTTCCAGCAAGATTCTTTTGAACAAACCGACCATCCTCTCCCAGACTCCTCCCATATGCGGGGCATGGGGAGGATTGAGTTGCCACCTGGAGTCATTCTTCTCAAGGAATGCACGGAACTCTTTGTCATTGAGCACTCCCAGGAAATTTGATCCTCTGTCCGACCAAAAGGTCTCCACCTTCCCACGGAAGGCCATGAACCGCCGCAGGGCATTGATGCAGGATGAAGTACTCAACTCCTCCAGTACCTCAATATGGATTGCTCTCGATGTGAGGCAGGTGAGAATCATACCCCACCGTTTGCTTTTGGCTGCGCCTCCTCTGGTCCTTCTTGTGAAGACCTCCCATGGCCCGAAGCAGTCTACGCCAACGTGCGAAAATGGGGTTCCAGGCGTCAAGCGCTCCGGAGGTAGATCAGCCATTCTTTGGAGCGCTCTCTTTCCCCTGAGTTTCCTGCAACTCACACAGCGGTGTATGATGGACGATAGAAGTCTCTTACCCCCTGTCAACCAAAATCCTGCGTCCCTTACGCCACTTTCGGTTAACTGTCTGCCAGGGTGTCCCTTATTGTGATAGTGTAGCACAGGGAGCTTGGCAATGTGACTCTTTCCTGGTAACAACACCGGATGTTTGAGGATCAGCGGAAGTGACGATTTGCTCAAGCGTCCACCAACGCATATCAAACCGTCCTCGTTCAGGATTGGTGACAGGTCCCGGATGGGGGAGTTCGAGGGCACAGGTACACCCTCTTGGAGGCATTTGTATTCTTCATGAAGAGCCTGCCTTTGTACCTCCCTCACTACCATTGTCTTGACACGACGCGCAAGTCCAGCCGTGGCAATGACCCTCACTGCCTCTAGCGCTGAAAGAGTGAGCAACGTGCACAAGTAGGCCGAGACCTCTGACAAGGCTTTCCCATGTTGAGAACTTATCAAACCGCGAAGCAAGTCCTCTCAGCTCCACGTTGGTTTTAGTAACCTGAATGTTTGCTTCTTGTCTGATTTCTTCATCTCGCTCAGGATCTATTAGCGGGAATTCTGTTGTTGGATTCTCTTCTTGAGTGGGTGACTTCTGAGGGCCAGTAAGCCATGGAGAGCCCTTCAGTGACCTTGCTGGAATAGGGCGTGTACCAAAGTCCGCTGGGTTGTTGGCTGTAGGTATAAACCTCCATTGTGAGGGCTTGGAGAGGCTCAGAACCTTGTGAACCCGATTCGCTACGTAAGTATGGAATCTTCTTGTCACGTTGTTCAAATACCCAGGGACGATCTTGCTGTCGGTGTGAAAGATCACGGTCGAGGCTTGAATGCTCAATTCTTCGCATACGACCCTAGCAATTTCAGTTGCTAGAACAGCAGCACAAAGCTCAAGTCGTGGGATGGTATGACCTGACGTAGGGGCTAACTTGGACTTTCCGAAGACGAAACTTGGACTTGGGTTTTCTTGGTGCATATCTGTAAGGTATGCTACCGCAGCGACAGCAACTTCTGAAGCATCACAGTAGATGTTCAAGACCCCCTTTTTGACACTGACGGGGTAGTTCCGAGGGACTGACAATGACTGTAGTTCAGCTAGCCCTGAAGTCCAAGACTCCCAAACAGTTTTGTACGTTTCAAGGAGCCTGGCATCCCAATCCACATTGTGGACAGTCATTTCCCTGAAGAGTACTCTCGCTTGTATCATGACCGGGGCAAGGAAGCCTAGAGGATCAAACACTCCATTGCTTGTGGAGAGGACTCCTCTCTTTGTGAATGGTCTTGATGCAGGCTCTATCTGGAACCTGAAGGTATCATCTCTCAGGTTCCACTGAACGCCCAAACTCCTTTGAGTGGGGGCTCCGTCGCTGAGTGTGAGGTTTCTGATGTCCTTTTGAACCTCCTCTGGTTCAAATGCATCCAGCACTGCTTGGGAATTGGATGCGATCTTGTGAAGCCGTATGCCAGCTTTCTCCTTCAGCATGGCTCGTGTGCGTTTCATAAGTGAAATTGTGGTTTGGACATCTCCACTGGCAGTCAGTCCATCATCCACATAACAATTGTTGTGAATGAATTCCCTGACGTCTGGCTCAGCATCTTTGGCCAGGTCCCTAAGACCATAGTTAGCTACAGCAGGTGAGGGTGTGTTTCCGAACACATGTTTGAGCATGCGGTATTCGATGAGGGGCTCCTCAAAATCATTGTCCTTGTGCCAAAAGAATCGTAGGAAGTTCCTGTGTTCTTCGGCTACCGAAAAGCAGAAGAACATTGATTCAATGTCTCCGCACACCGCGACTGGCCCTTCTCGAAACCTCATCAACACCCCAACTAAATCGTTGGTAAGATCGGGACCTTTCAACAGGACCTTGTTCAATGATTGTCCCATGAACTCAGCCGAAGAATCGAAGACACCTCTGATTTTTGGATGTGAGCGGTGATGCCTCCGCCTCTGATTTGCACTTCCAGGCTGTATGACCCGGGAGGCAACAACGAAAACACAGACGGTCGTCTTTGAGGACACCCTTCTTCTCTGACTCCGTCATTGCCAGGAATGACCTGCACTCCAGAATCGAATGCCCCTTTTTGTGTATAGGGCAAGTGTCATCGGGGTTCGAAGTTGGAGCGCGAGGAGCCCCGATGTGTGTAGCCCTAACACTAACGGATCTGCCAATCTCCCGAGGAGGTATCAAGAAACTTGGATCGTTTCTAATCTTCGCCTGGTGGCGCACGAATTCGCTAAACACCTTGAAAGGTGGAAACGGCACATTGTGCTTTTCCTTGTACTTGGAACCTTCCAGTGCCCACCTCTCCTGTAGATTACTTGGCAATTTCTGTAGGAGAGGTAGGAGGCCCCTGGCTGAATCCAATGACAGCAATCCCGGGAGGCCATTCTCCTTAGCATACTCCAGCTCCATAAGGAGTTGGCTGAGCTGTTCAAGTTTGTCATTGTCTTTGCGAGTGAGTTCGGGGAAGGCCTCAATTCTTTGATACAGGTCCTGCTCGATGGATTCGATGGAGCCGTATTTCCTGTCCAGGATTTCCCACATACGCCCTACACCCTCTATTGGCCTATCTGCATGAATAGCGTGAATTGCCCTATTACTAACTCGCCGGATTCCTTGCCTAGCCATTTCAACATTTGGTCCATCTCCTTAGATGGATCTATTTTAACTCAATAGACGCTCTTTTGAGTGAGGCCTTCCAGGCCCTATAATTGAATGAACGATCATCAATCTTCCTAAGCCCACTCATGATCGGTTCCTTTTTCAACATCACATTAGAAATGCCCGATATCACGTTTACATCAAAACTGGGGGCTACATTTTCATCGTTATTCAGTACAACCACATTATCAGTAGGGGATACCCTTACCTCATTGTTAGATACTGGCATACTGCAACTGCACCATTAGGTGCTACCCTTTTACCACCTACGTCAAATGAAGACAAATATTCTTCAACGCGCTCCCTAGAATCTTTCTGAGGGAGGTCTATCTCTTTCACCGATTCCCTGCCTTCTTCTAATGCTTCCTCCAAGATTGAGATCTGTGCTTCCGCTACAGCAGCATCTCTCTCCGCTCCCAAGACGAGGAGCTCTGCTTCACGGGCAGCTTTCTGTTTAACAATCTCAGCTTCTTTCCGCGCGTATTGCAATCTTACTTTAGTTGCCTCCGCATTTGCGCGTGCAAGGATTGCCTCAGAGACGACTGAGGACCGCTTGCTGGACTGTTTTGACACAGAGCTTTTAATTTCAAACTTATCATCTTGAGTGGAAAGTGAAGGCATTTCAGGAGAAGGTAGGGAATGTGAAGGTATCTTGCCAGAGTCTATTCTGTGAAGCGTTGGTTCCGATTTCGTTGACACGATGTCGAAGATGTCGATTTTGTATAGATATAAACTATCGATTCAGTTTGTAAACTGCAACTGCAAGTATCATTGTATAAATACTGAATTTGAGTTTTTAATGGTGAATTGGCTACACTTAGTAAATATGATAGGGCTCATTATGAAATGTTTGTGTGTTATATACTTGCATAGATTATGGTTTTTATAACTAAAACCTGAGTAATTAGATTCTTGATAAATGTTTGACAAGATTGTTTTTATCTCGACTCATGCGCACGTATGACAGATACGTTGTTATTACTTTGTATCTTATTACTTTGTATCTTACAGTTTTACCATATGTACGACACCCGTTTCAACGCTTTCTGCGTCAAGATGTTGAAGTAGTTCTTGAATAAAAGAGTACAACTGTTCAACTCTGTGGTCTTCGAGTTTACTTCTTTTGTCGTACGGTTAGCTACCGGATAGGAGTGCGGAGGTTGCACCCGAGGCCGGCATAGTAAAAAGACTTGTGAACTCCCAAGCTATCCTTCCATCGTTATCAAATTGCCACACATGGATCTCTGTCACTTGTATCCCGCAGAAGAAGAACCATCACGATGTGCCACTCCATTCCAATCTTCTGAGAGGCCAACAACGGTCTACTAACATCAAATTTATTAACGATTTACGGCATTAGAAAGTTGATGATCGTACAGTCGAGCCGCCATGCTTGTTGCTATGCACCCTTTCCCGTTATGGCAGGCCGAGAAGAACAAAATGCGTATGGCAGCAGATTTACAGTGCAAGATCTGTCTGTATTTCTTTGTTTCTTGTGTGTGATTTGGCTGTTTTACAATGGCGGATGAAGATCAAGAAATATCTATCGACGAAATTAAGTTGCGGTCTGTTGCTGCGTTGAAGGACTTTCTCCGTAAAAGGAATTTGAAAGTCAGCTAATGTGCTTTCGTACTCCTTTTTTTTATATTGTTTTTATACACATTTTTTCTATTTTTTTTCCAACGCTTTATTTGTCTTAACCCTAATAGGGCCGGGGGGGGGGGGGGGGGGGCATAATGCCCCCCCCCCCCCCTCCGCGATTTTTTGTATTGCTCCAAAACGCTGTAAGATGACGCGCCGCTGCTCTGTGACATTTTTCTTTCGGGTCTTGCGCACATTTTAAAACAAAAATTTCGAAAATCGGACATACCGTTACAAAGTCACGTGACCTTTTGTCTATGCATGTCAGCCCGAAAATCGCTCAATTTCGTGATTTGTGTACAAAACATGGAAATATCAATTTTTGTAAAATGAGGTTTATCATTGGTTATTCAGTGTTGTTTACATTTATATGTTGTTTTGGGGGTTCAAAATACTTAAATTATAGTTAGAAATAAAATAAACAACAAAAACAATAAAATACATAAGTTAAAAAACAAAGAAATACATAAGAAATTATCAAAACAATAGATAATTTTTTTGTCGTATTATTATTCCACATGCTCTAAAGAATATATGTAGTGAAAACCAGAGTTTAATTATGAATAATATATGATTTATGGGTAAAAATATGAATTGTATGACTTATTTGTATAAATTACCATAAATATACAAATTAATGAATTTTTCAAATAAAAAAAAAATTACCATTGTATTCTATAAACTTCACTTATCATGCGTGCAAATTTTCACGGCGATCGGCCGCTCCGCGGCCGAGATCTTAGGGGGGGGGGGGCCATAATGCCCCCCCCCCCCCCGGCCTGCTAAAGACCTCAAATAGCCCGGCCCTTTTAGGGTTAAAACTCAACTAAATTAGTTCGTATAACTCACTGCACTTTGTCCTTATCCCTCGATGGTCTGTTGAAATCTTTTAGTCAACATTTAAGCCCTTTTTCATTTTTTTAGAGACTTTGATCGATGTCTTTGAAAGCGTCGCGGCACCAGCTTCGCGAGTTCGCGGTTGCAACAATCGAAATAGCGGGACTTTACGAGCGGCTATGCCGTTAGGTAGCCGGTGACTTGAACGTGTGGTACGCGCGCGCTGTACCGGTTACAAAATGTTCATAAAAATTAAGTTTCTTGCAGTACGATGTGACAGAAATGATCGAATTTGTTGGAAGTGTTAGCCAGATGGTGTTCTTTTTGCCCAGTTAGCACTGAAAGTGTCATGAAATTAGTATTTATGAAGAAATAGCTTCATTAAGTGTCCGGTGTCATACCAGGAAGTAAATTGTCCATTGACACATACACACAGTGTCGTCTGCTAAGCCCATTTTTCGATCGAGCTGTGGTTCATCCACAGAACCCGGCCGTCTAGATCGTAATTACGCGCATGCGCAGTTTGTAATTACGAACTGGCTTATTTCAATTTAAATTCCCTATACGCTTCTAGTCCGCTCGATGGCAGCAAACCCTTTATTTGCAACAGTTTGGTGAAGTTAGGTCAATCAGTCAATCAATTTGGCTGTCGCAATGTTTAATGTTGCAAACCTGTTGATTGAGTCATACATAATATCAGTGCAAAAAAATCAGCCTATTCTGAGCCACATTTAGTGATTTACAGAATGAAGAGTGAATTTGTCTGCATAAATTTGCATAATTAATTGATAAGAATAATACTGTTGCTACCAGAAATCAACTGTACATCAGGGCTAGAATTGTTCCTGAGCAGTTTTGAAACACCCCAAAGTGATAAACCAAATCTGTGGGGGTGTTGCACGAACTCCTTAACTAAGCCTCTTCTGAGAATTGGCTCCCGGACTATCAATCAATATCCCCCTTCGCGATGTTCATGGGCGTCAACAGGCGGGGGACGGGGGGGACATGTCCCCCCCCCCCCCCCCCCACTTTTGAAAATGGAGGGGATTGTCCCCCCCACTTTTTTTCATAAGTGTATACATTATGTATGTTTGATCCATATATTTCATAGATTTCACTCTGACATACATGTATATGTGACATTTCTGTCTCAGATAAGCTCCAAATCGCACAATTTCAAGCCCAAAAGTGCAAAAGCTCCCTACTGTGGGAGGGGGACACCCCCTCCCTCGCCGATGTCCCCCCCCCCCCCCCCCCCCCACTTTCGAGAAGCTGATGACGCCCTTGGCGATGTTGTATAGCAATCATGGCAATATCGCCGGCTAGTTCGTAACAATATTACCCAGGACATAGTGGGTTCAAACATATTAATTGTGTTTATATGTTATTGTTTAGTTAGTCATAACAACGTATCTGTATTATCAACCAATATGTATAATAATAACACATTTTAGCATTTACCTCCTATTTCATTAACTGTGGCTTACCTTGTCATTTCCATGCAGTCCCTATAACTAAAAGATGATTACTGTACACAGCAAACGCCTTCTCAATGTTGGGTAAATGACGTCATATTATACTAATTATTATACTTATATGGTTGTGAGGTGCAGGATTTCCTTCTAGTCAACCGGGTTAACACCCTACTATATTCTAGAAGTATAGACTAGGTCCATGGCGTATATGAGATGTGACTATCTCATCTCTTGCTCAGTGTAAATACTCACTGAAGACTGAATGTGTCGCTCAGTGCAAGAGGTCAAATAACACTCGATGAATGTTGGAGTGAATGCAATGAATGAAAGAAGTAAATGACGTCATCTCTTGCTCAGTCTAAATCCTCACTGAAGACTGAATGTGTCGCTCAGTGCAAGAGGTCAAATAACACTCGATGAATGTTGGAGTGAATGCAATGAATGAAAGAAGTAAATGACGTCATCTCTTGCTCAGTCTAAATCCTCACTGAAGACTGATTAGGTATCGCTTAGTGCAAGAGGTCAAGTAACACTCGATGCATGTTGGAATGAATGCTCTCATGAAACATGTAAATGACGTCATACGATATGATCATGTGACCATTACATCATAATTCATCCTATGAAATCAAATACTTTGTTCAATTTTGTGTGATATTTGTAGCGGTTTTAAAATGGCATTTGTTCTGTTTTTATCCATTTATCATATTCAGATACAAACATTAATGCAAGCTCACACATACACACACTTTCACATGAACACAAACAAACACATTCATACCCACATACACATACCCACGCAAATACACACACGCATGCACACACACACACACCCACAAACATACGCACTCGAACGCGATTGCCCACACACTCGTGCACACTATACAAACAAACACACATTATAATCAATATAATGTAGGTCGGCATCAGCTCACACTATGCAGGGACCGCGGAACCGGGGGGCTGGGGGGCTGCAGCCTCCCCACTTTTTTGGCTAAAAACAAAGAAATACATAAGCATAAAATACAGAGATACATTACAGTTCAAATGTGATCAACCCCCACTTTCAAAACCATTCCGCGGCCCCTGCTATGGTGTACATGTATACAAACATACACACATACAGACAAACAACACCTCCTGTTTAAATTGCGGATGGAATATTTTGGAGGGAAATCAACCAAGAACCAAGAACTGAAATGTACAACTGTTTGAAAAATGCATCTTATACTAACAGACTAAGTCAACATATTATGTATTTGTATTGATATTTATTATGATTACAAGACGTATTGAAGATTAAACATGTCTAGAATATAATCAATCATTTCTCAAAAAATTATGATGCGAGGTTATTATAACACTTTTCCAGGAATGTCCATTAAATGAGCACAAAATAACATGATGATGCAATAATATTATAATAATCTAATGTGTTTTTGAACATAAGATAAACTTGCTTGCCCTTTTATGTACAATGTCCTATTATTGTTCGTTAGATGACTGCATTGAAGTCAGGTTATTTCCACTTTTCCATAAATTTCCACTGAATGAGCACAGAATAACATGATGATGCAATGATAATCTAATGTGTTTTTCAAACGGCATCTTCATTTTTATTTACAATTTTACTATTATTGTTGATTATACTGCTTTGGAGTAGTAATAGAAAAAGAAGTAGTAGTATATTACCTAGGTCAATTATTGTATGAACTTACTGATTACAAGTAATGTGGTGATATTTTGAAATAATTCATATTTATGTACACACTATAACATGACATCAGGCGCGCCGGAAGCCGTTTTGGATATATATATATTTTTTTTTTTTGGGGGGGGGGGGGGGCAGAACCCTAAGGGGGCTCACGATTTATGTGTCAAGGGGCACATGCCCAACCGCACTCACAGGGTTGCCAACTTTGAGCCAGAGGTCAGAGCGAGACATTGCGAGGGATAAAGAAACCAAGCCTGAGGGAGCAAAGCGACTGAGCGGTGCCCCCCCCCCCCCCCCCCCCCCTCCGACAATAGGGAGCTTTTGCATTTTGGGACTTGAAATTGTGCAATCTGTTGCATAAAAACATGATCCAACAACATAGCGTACAGCCAAAAATGAGTCCCGAGGGAGCGAAGCGACCGAGGATAGCTGGGACAGAGCCAAAGGGGGAGGGTCTGGGAGGGGGTATCCCCCTCCCTTGGGGAAGATGTTGCATTTATATACTTGAAATAGTGCAATTTGGTGAACATCACACACACAGCCAGAGCAATACCAGCCTACACAGGAACTACGTGGACCGGTACAGAAAAACCCACCCCAGACGTACCATACATGAGTTACACAACAAACCGAGATCATGTTCACGCGCGAAGCGCGCAGCGAAAACTATAAATAGATGTTCAACAATTAACAAGTATTGGCTGATACATATCATTTTTTACTTGTCCCTTTTCTTTCTTTCTTTCTTTTTTTCTTTCTTTTTTGAGGGGGAGGGGGGGGGGGGGGGGGGCTGGGGGCTTTGCTCCCCCCCCCCCCCCCACTTTTTGGATTGGGAGGGGGGCGGCCACCCCCCTTTTTGGATTGGGATGGGGGGCGGCCCCCACACCTTCGGAACCCATGACATGATAACACATCAACCGACTCTATTGATCGATTAAGTAGTCTTAGCATTTTGTTTCGAATCGCAAAAACACTCACAACTATTGTTAATATATAAATCATTTCATTATGTAAGAGAAATAATGTTTGATCAAAGTTATCACTCAATAGTAGAATTTTGTTATCATTTTCAACTGCAGTCTAATATATTCTACTTGCATTAATTACGTTATGTGAAACAAAAGTGGGCACATTAAAACATGAAAGATGTTAAAATGAAAAATACATACGATACTGGGAGTTACTATTTACATATTTACAAGATCTTAAGAACGCAAAGTGCTGAGTGCGCTTTATATGAACTGTACTTGATTTAGAGCATATACGGCTCTAGTTGACTTGATTGTACAAAGCAGTATCTTATCAACGGCAAATCCGCGTATACAGATATTAAAATGAGGAATATTTTGAGAAGAATAATTGATAATATTTAACTAAATGCAAACATACATTAGGTGGCGCTGTTCCATGCAACATAATTCACATTTCCTTATTCAGATGAAATATTTGCCACATTGTTCAATCCATGCATGGCAATGTGTGCTAATAATAATAATAATACAGGTTACTTATATAGCGCTATTCACAATGTATCATAGCGCTTACAAATATAACAATAATTACAACATAACACATTTACAAGAGTCTTACAAACTACAACAAATCAAGGAAAGAGGAAGGATTTTAGATGCTTTTTAAAGGTAAGTACATGCGGCATTTGTCTAATGTATTATGGTAGAGCATTCCATGATACGGAAGCTGCAATAGCGAATCTTTTATCAACAAAAACAAAGTGAGATCTTGGGACGACAAGTTTGGAAGTGTCAAACGATAACGATATTATAGGCATATGCATACTCAACATCCAACAGTATTATATGTGATCCGCCCCCTGTACCCCAAATGTCATCAGATACATATCTATTTGATATAAAACATGCGTTGTATTTGTCAGGCTAGATGTACAGTTATATATGTTTCTTTTTTCCTCTAATGTTGTATATGTCTGTGGTTATTTAAGTACTGTAGGTCTTAATTCAATTTTATATATTCGGTGGCAGCATTAATAAGGCTATTTTGCTCTTTCTAGCTGCCTCCTTATTCTCATAATTGTATTTATTTGTTGTAAAAATTGTGTAAATTTTGTTGTGATTTGTTAATGTTATTGTTTTTATGAGATTTAAAATAAATGATCAATTCAAATGATGATTAAAGGGACTTAGTAACATTGTTCAAATCCTAAACATCCTATTCTCATTCTAGCGTTTCCCTCAAACCTTCTTTTATTCGTATCAACAATAAAATCATGGGACAGGTTTCGGTTTTTCCAATTTCCATTTTGTTCAAAATATATTTATGATTGAAGAGTTCGGATATAAAATTATCTACGGGATATTTTCATCGATGCATAAAGTTAGTGCAATGAGTAGATAAATATCGCCTTGCATGTTCGCTCATTTCTTGGCAAAAAAACATCTAATTAATTTGAAATAATTATCCAAAATATTCGAGACATATCAAATCACACCAATATACATTTCATTTACCACACATCACTCAACAAAGTTACCAGATCCCTTTAAAAGGCATTGAAAACATCACACCTCTTTCAAATGCCCTCTTATTTATGCTGACTGCTCTGATACAAGATGAAGTACATGATTGTATATAAATAATAATTTCTTTCTTTTTTTACTGCCCTGGCGCCAATTTTAACTTCTACGTGTAAGTCATGTAGACGGTGAATTGTTAACACTTGTACGCATGCACGATTCAGTTTAAACTGAAGTGACAAATCCTTTCTGAGTTAAAGGATGACAGATTTCTTAAATATGAGACATTCTCTGTCGTTACATACGATGATCTCCCCTGATGTCGTCACCACCACGCGACTATGGTATAAAAAGGCTGCTGGATTCCAATCACATTTGAGATGAAATCTGTTTACTTTAACCTTCTCCTGGTGATCCTCGCCGGACAACTGATCAATCACAGTCATCTCACGTCCCTCATCCCGGTACACCACATACAGGTCGTCTGTCAGGGGATCGATGCAGCAATTCAAGATCTCGTCACTGTGTGTGATCTCCCTCTGTGCTCCCTGCCTGTCGATGATGAGAAGCTTGTTAGTGTATAGCCATGGGTGCACGATGACGTCACGCTTAGATAAGACACCGCGCAGCTCCCCTATGTTTTCTTTACACGTGATCGTGTTCACGATTGTCCCGTCAGTGGGGTTTATGACGTATATGTGCCGCTGATTGGACTCAACAGCTACGATCATCCCATCCCGGTCAACAGCTACATACACATATGCATAATTAGTTGATGTGTTTCTGGGTATCGTGATGTCTCTGATAAACTGCCAGTTCATATCATACAGACTGATGCATCCACTCAAGTTGTCACCTCTACAACCCGTCATCCATTTACCGCACACTATCGTGTCCTCATCCAGCAGAGCGCAGGATGTAATACGTGTCATACCAACACTCGTAACCACTCGCTTGGATTGCTTGCTCCTTCTGTTTAGGCAGTAAGTGTGTGACTCACCTATCTTCCTATCTGATATGATAATCTCATCATTACTCCCACATCCAACAATACGAGGATTCTTAATGTCACCCGGTATCTCTAGTGTCGTACTAACCTCCCATTTCCCTTCAAAACCCCCGATCCTTCCATTGTACTTCTCATTTCCCATACCCTCGATGAACCGCACACCTTTCACTGTGCGTGTGATGTGTTCTACCACGCCCTCATCGGCCGTCTTACCCAGAGTGTCAGTGAGTGATGTGACCAGCTCCTGTGCGCCCTCGAGAAGCTCCTTGTCATCCTCGAGGAGGATTTCCATTCTCTCAGCTGTTTTGTCTATGGCTTGCATCACATCCCTGGTATCACGCTGTAAGGACTCTATCTTCGTTTTGGTCTTGTCAGCTATAGTTGTGATGTCATCAAGTAAATCGGTTCTTGCACTCTCGATTGGCTGCCGACGTTTCTCCGCATCCTCGTGACATTTGTCCAGACAAGCCTTTCTCGTGTCATTAATCTTCTGTATCTCGGCATCGGCCTCCTGGTTTATTTCGACTATTTCATATTGTTCTTTAGTTGCAATCTTCGAGATTTCGTGATCGATGACCTCGTCTACGTGCTCCTTTACTGACTGCAGTTGTTGTTCTGCCTCGACGATACACCCTCCGAGTCGCTCCCCAAATTTCTTCCAGGATGAAACTTTCTGCTTCGATGTTTCCTGCAAGTTGTTGAGTTCACATTTCTTGATTGCAATTGCATCTTCAACATCATGTAGCTTACACGGTGGACCTGTGTGGTTAATCGTCGCGCAAAGATGACAGACAGCAAGATCGTGGTATTTGCAGTGAAGTGTGACCGGCTTATCGTGCTTCTCACAGAACAGACCAAGTTCACCCTTCCTCGCTTTCCTAACGGGGCCGGTCTTGTCGGCGCACTCTGCACAGAATAACTTCTTCTCTCTGACATAATACGTAACGCCACTAGCCGCCTTACACCCCAGTCCCTCACACCTGTCGACTTCTATCCCACTGAATCCAGTCGCCATTATGTTCGGAGTGTTCCTGTACATGAGTTTAGAACACACGAAATTAAAACACGATTACCATCTCCATTTCACGTTCATGCTACTGGTGGCTGTACACAATTAAAAACCTGTTTATGTCTATCTTGAGTAAAAACAAAAAGAGTATTATTCAAACTCAGATTATATTCATTTTAAACGTTATTTTCTTAGTATTTGGTAGTCTACGCGTTGTGGACGTATCTTTTTGATATTGTTAATGAAAATGTGAAAATACAAGCCAACCTTTGTTTTGAAGTTACTGAATAAATCCTCCGATACAGAGACTGTCGAATTCTGTTGATGAGTTTAGAGATAACGACAGTCAAAAACTGTACATGTACCGTACAACAAGGACTGCATATGTAATGTCAAATTTGTACAATGATAGCAAAAGGCGTAACACACTGTGTATGGTTAGGGGGGGGGGGGGGCACATCACCCCCCCCCCCTTTTTTATCGAATATGAGCCAGACATTGTATTAACCCTTCATCTGTTTGTACACATGTTAGCAAAGATCCCTTAGTTTAGACAACTACTTCTACCAAAATCTAGCAATGTTTAAGTTAAGGATTCATTTTGAAGAGATATATTATGAGTTAGATCATATTGTTGTATCAACTAGTTGGTCCAAAACATGGTACACCCAGGGATATGGGAGTCTCATATCCCTGGTACACCACTTCTTTATAACTCGTTCACATTGCATGCATGTATACATCAAGTATACCAAACAATGTGTCAAACAGTACACTATAATATATACATGTATATACTGTAACCAATATGCAGCTAGTAAACGCAGGGTAAATTATGTACTCACGTGCAAGTAAGTAAGGAGTCGATGTTTGCTTTCACATTGTATTGATGTTTGATATTTGATGTTTGAAGTCTATATTGCAAATAGCACACCTCCTATGGACTGATAAGTATCACGAAATAAGTTACTTATTATTTACATAAATATAGACGGCACAAGATTTTGGTGTTTTAGTTCTATATTGATAATGACTTGTATTATGGGTTTATTATGGATTTTAGGTAGTAATCTTTGGCTGAAATTTGAAACGGCCAACAATAATTTATATCATCTGACTTAGTAAAATACGCGTCGCTGATTGGCTAATCACGGTTCATGACAGGGGTGTCAATGCTGTTATGACACCATGGCCAGAGGTTATGACACCCGGGTGTCATAACTCTCTGGTGATTCCATCAACATTGCAACTATGTTCAAATACACCGATACATATACGCGTACGGTGTACCGTACCCGCTATATATACTCCGCAAAAAAAGAAACTGGACACTTGTATGAGACCAAATATTTTGTATTCATTAACGATAAAATATATGATATTGTATATCAAATTAAAGATAAAATTACCCTCTTCAATATTCGCATGAAATTCAGATGAAATCATTCATGCATGACTTGTCACGGTCAATTAACCACACCAAGGTCTGTTTTCAAAAATAGCAAAAATGGAACATCCACTCAACCATATAAATGTTGATAAGCATAATGTAAAACGCTATATTCATGAGATGGCATAATTTTTTCATTACAAATGTGATCTTTTCTATCTTCATCTCAATAAAAAGTATAAATTAAGACAAATTGTGAACGTTATAGGTGTTATTTTCATCCAAAAGTAACAAAATGGGGAATTCCATGGCAAAGCTTTATTAGTCAAAACCACAGTTTGTGCCCTTATTTCAGCATGAAAATGGTATAAATTCTTCTCAAGAATTATACCGTAGTCCAAAGATCTTCAAAAGCTGAAGTCACCCTTGGTCAAACAGTTGGGCAGTCTTTAACATTACATTTCTCTAGGTAAATATGGTTAAAATTGCAGGGGACACATGAAATAGACAAGCTTCATGCCTGTAATACAGACCAGTATGATAATGCTCTCATAACCTGGCCCTGTTTTATTGACAAATTTGTATTTCCAGAGTTTGTTCATAACAATAAAGTTGAATAATGTCATAATTTACTTGCCCCGCTCATCTTGTTTTAAGTGAAACGCTTACTATCACTTCAGTCGAATGGTGTGGTCCTCCATTGTTTTGCTATTTTTGAAAACAGACCTTGCTAGTGTTAATTGACCATGGCATTTCATGCATAAACGATTACACATTTAAGTTATACCCTGCATGTAGAGGACTAAATTCCCTTTAATTTGATATATGATCATGTACACTTTATCGTACATTAATATGAAATATTTCTACTTATACAAGTGTCCAGTTTCTTTTTTTGCGGAGTATATATATATATATATACCGCGCGTGTACCGAACGCGTAGCGTACAATAATTATTCTCGCAGCCACAAAATTATAACGGAAATCAGCGATTTCCAGTACAACTTGATCAGATAATTACATGATTAATATACTCGAAGGAAACAATTAACACATATTTCCGACATAGAAATGCAGTGATCGGAACATGTTGAGATATTATTCGGGGAAAGGCAAATTCCGTACGAAAATCTACTGACGTATTGTGCATGCATTGGCTATGTACTGTGTGTTGTGTGAAGATTTGTGTGTGTGTGTGTGAATGAGTGAAAGTCATAGTCAGATGGTATAACAGTTGTTAACTTTGTTGTCGGGAAAATCATGGAATGTTCCAATCCTCGGGATTTCAAATGCTATTTCGTGAAGAAAATAAGTCCCTCGACTACGTCTCGGGACTTATTTACCCTTCCCTCAATAGCATTTAAAATCCATTGGATGGAACATTCCGTGATGATCCCTTCACCACTAGTTAACAACTGTATAATATATACCGATGACTAACATGTTCTAATATATCGAATGATAACTGTATTACAGAATGTGGTAAATGTATTCGGATACTACAAGATTATGTTGTCTTTAGAACAATAAGGGTTGTGATTGCTCTCTCCGTCTTGATACATGTTTAGGACGTGCGTCCTCTACAACATATGTGTTGGAATATGACAAGATTTCAACGATTTAAAGGGAAACTAGTAAACCATGTGTTGCGATGTTCTTGTTTCTATAAAAATATAATTGTTTGCTTAAAGGGATAGTTGAGTTCTGGTAAGGAGAGTACAGTTTTGGTGAAACTGAATTTTAGTAACCAAAACCTGCATCATTACATTACAAATTAATAGTTACAACTAGAAAGGAACACAAAATTACAAATGACGTAGTAAAGATCATGTTATCATTAAAAAAAGAGCCCTTAAAACGTAAGAGGGCGCTCTCTAAACACTCATCGGTTTCAACCATTTTGAATAAAATATTGTGCATGTGATGCTTTGTTGAAATAGTGATTAGATAGATAAATAAGCAACAACTATTTAAATACCTATTTTGTAACTTTTTGAAAAGAGGAAGCATTTTTTTGAATTTTTAACGGCTGGTTCAAAATTCTCTAATAAACCTGGGGCCCCAGGTTTATTACAAATAGTTATATTTATGGATATTTCAGCCGTATCTGAAACGAATTTGATCAAACAAAGATGATTTTATTATTTAAATATTATGCTCTTTCAAATTTTACACTCAGTTTTTCATTACCTCACAACAACAAAAAAAGTAGTCTAGCGCCCTCTCTACCAAAACTCAACTATCTCTTTAACAGATGGAGCAATATACCCAGGCAAGTCCCATGACAATGATGACTACAATTGCAGGAAAGCCTGGGACTGTATTACAATAGTCTATGCATACAGTGGCGTATCTACGGGGGGGGGGGGGGGGGGGCACGTGCCCCCCCCCCCCCCCCAATAATTTCGAAAAAAACAATAGAAAACATAAGGGGCCATTTTTTGAAAAAAACAAGGAAATACATAAGGTGTGCCCCCCAATAATTTTCGTGCCCCCCCCCCCCCCCCCAATCATTCCGACCACGCTACGCCAATGTATGTATACTACAGTTTAGGCCTAAAAACGTCAACATGTTTGACTCTGCTTCTTTTACCAGGCCTCTTCCTCAAATACACATCCATCCCATACCAATGCTCCAACGCACATACACACTTACACACACCAACCACACCTGCTCATACAAACACGCACGCACGAACATACATACACACATACACATGTTCACACACGTCAGCACGTACGTAAGTACGTATACACAAACACGCACACATACACACACACACAAACAAACACGCACACAAACACATGTACATTTTACTCAACATTTACCTTTAGGCCTATATATACTCCGCAAAAAAAGAAACTGGACACTTGTATGAGACCAAATATTTCGTATTCATTAACGATACAATATATGATATTGTATATCAAATTAAAGATAAAATTACCCTCTTCAATATTCGCATGAAATCCAGATGAAATCATTCATGCATGACTTGTCACGGTCAATTAACCACACCAAGGTCTGTTTTCAAAAATAGCAAACATGGAACATCCACTCAACCATATAAATGTTGATAAGCATAATGTAAAACGCTATATTCATGAGATGGCATAATTTTTCATTACAAATGTGATCTTTTCTATCTTCATCTCAATAAAAAGTATAAATGAAGACATATTGTGAACGTTATAGGTGTTATTTTCATCCAAAAGTAAAAAAATGGGGAATTCCATGGCAAAGCTTTATTAGTCAAAACCACAGTTTGTGCCCTTATTTCAGCATGAAAATGGTATAATTTCTTCTAAAGAATTATACGGTAGTCCAAAGATCTTCAAAAGCTGAAGTCACCCTTGGTCAAACAGTTGGGCAGTATCTAACATTACATTTATCTAGGTAAATATGGTTAAAATTGCAGGTGGCACATGAAATAGACAAGCTTTATGCCTGTAATACAGACCAGTATGATAATGCTCTCATAACCTGGCCCTGTTTTATTGACACATTTGTATTCTAGAGTTTGTTCATAACAATAAAGTTGAATAATGTCATAATTTACTTGCCCCGCTCATCTTGTTTTAAGTGAAACGCTTACTATCACTTCAGTCGAATGGTGTGGTCCTCCATTGTTTTGCTATTTTTGAAAACAGACCTTGCTAGTGTTAATTGACCATGGCATTTCATGCATGAACGATTACACCTTTAAGTTATACCCTGCATGTAGAGGACTAAATTCCCTTTAATTTGATATATGATCATGTACACTGTATCGTACATTAATATGAAATATTTCAACTTATACAAGTGTCCAGTTTCTTTTTTTGCGGAGTATATATATATATACTCATGCTCTGATGTATACTCCGCAAAAAAAGAAACTGGACACTTGTATAAGTCGAAATATTTCATATTAATGTACCATCAAGTCTACATTATCAAATATCAAATTAAAGGGAATTTAGTCCTCTACGTGCAGGGCATAAATCAAAGGTGTAATCGTTCATGCATGAAATGTCGTGGTCAATTAACAATAGCAAGGTCTGTTTTCAAAAATAGCAAAAACAATGGAAGACCACACCATTCGACTGAAATGATAGTACGCGTTTCACTTAAAACATGTTGTGCGGGGCAAGTAAATTATGACATTATTCAACTTTATTGTTATGAACAAACTCTGAAAAGACAAATGTGTAAAAAAAAACAGGGCTAGGTTATGAGAGCATCATCATACTGGTCTGTATAGAGGCATGAAGCTTGTCTGTTTTAAGTGTCCCCTGCAACTTTAACCATAGTTACCTAGAGAAATGTCATGTTCAAGACTGCCCAACTGTTTGACCAAGGGTGACATCACGTTTTTTAAATCTTTGGACTACCGTAGAATTCTTGAAAATAATTTATACAATTTTTCCTGCCGAAATCAGGGCACAAACTGTAGTTTCGACTGATAAACCTTTGCCATGGAATTCCCCATTTTTTACGTTTGGATAAAAAAATAAAACCTATAATGTTCGGAATTTGTCTTAATTTAAACTTTTTATTGAGATGAAGATAGAAAAGGTCACATTTGTAATGACAAATTATGATAGATTATGCTTAGCAACATTTGTATGGTTGAGTGGATGTTCCAAGTTTGCTATTTTTAAAAACAGACCTTGCTGTGGTTAACTGATCGTGACAAGTCATGCATGAATGATTTCATCTGGATTTCATATCAATATTGAAGAGGGTCATTTTATCTTTAATTTGATATACAATATCATATATTATATCGTTAATGAATATGAAATATTTAGTCTTATACAAGTTTCCAGTTTCTTTTTTTGCGGAGTATACATACAAACATACATGCAAACACCTCAATAATACGTTTTATATAATCTTATAGTTTAGTTCTTAGTGGGTGAATGTCCACTATTGTAAATACTTAGTATAGACTGTTATTTAATCATAGTTTCCTGCCTCATTTAAATGTAAGTCATTTATTCATGTACAAAGGGTCCTACGCCCTACTAGCAATAGTTGCTATTTCTGTAGGGTCCTTTTACCAATTTGTTTGTACGTTAACATTTCTTATATTATACATGTATGATTGTTATATATTTGAACCTTTTGGTAATAAAGTTATTCATTCATTCAATACATCGCAATAACACAGCATGTTGACACATTGTTTGCACTTTTACACACCTTGACATTTGTGTATTTTATACATAAGATTTTTTAATATCAGCCATGTTAATTAGCCATGTTTTAATATTAGCCAGACAGCGAATCTTGTCTCAAAGATGTATGATATGTAGCTTAGTATTGTACATAAATACATGCAGTTTAATGTGACACTATGTTCAAAGGCGAGTAGGTTGTAACACGAAGATGCAATATGTATTATAATGATAATCTAATGTATTTTGCCACTACGTGTAATTTTCGTATATCATTAGATTATTGGCAGGTCTACTAGAAGTAGTAATATAAGTACATTATGCCCGGCGCAGACACAGCCGACTCGACCCGATCCGATTGGTGTTCAGCCTGATTAACTCAGTATGCGCTGCCCCATGACTCCGGTTTTTACAGACAAGAGCAAGTTGAAGGTCATTCGAGGCCGATTCAACATGTTGGATCGGCTCCGACTGAGCGAAACTGACTCTAGCCTGGCAAAAAACAGTCGGATTGGGTCGCTTCGGCTCTGTCTGCGCCAGGCTTTAGACATAATTGTATGAAGTTTACTGATGACAAGATAAATGGTGAGATGCAGACACAATTACACACTCAGATATGTACATATATATTATATACATGTATCACAAAATAATGTACACATTTATCATCACTGTAACCCAGTGATAAAGCAGATAGTAGTGGATAACACACATTATATCGAACGAACACATTTATGTTACTATTGACATAACCAATTATCTCACTGCAATTACGTATCGAGGTTCTATATTAGGCTCATTGAATATTAAAGGGATCTAGTAACTTTGTTGACATGTGCAAAAAGTGATGAATGGTTGATGCAATGTATATTGCTGTTATTTCATATGTCCACAGGGTATTGTGTGAAAATTTCAAGTCAAAATGGACACTGAATGGCCATGTAATGAGCGAAAATGCAAAGTGATATTCACTAACTCATTGCACTCACTTTGTACACGGTTTAAAAACTCCATTGGAGTTTTTCTTATCTGAATACTGAGTACATATCATTGTAACGAAAGGAACATTTGAAAAACCGAAACCTGTCCCATAAGTTAATTGTTAATATGAATACAACAAGGTGTGAGGGAACCGCTAGAATTACAATTTTAGTTTGAGGATTTGGACAATATTACTAAGTCCCTTTAATTGACTTCTATAAAACATCACAATAATTATAAATGATAGCACGTTGTTTCGTGTATAAAAGTGTGAATAAGTAGATGAAATACATTAAACTAAAATCATACAAAACATACAAATAGAATTGCCAATCAAAAATGTCAGCTGCATGTTCTCTACAAGGAACGCACTAAACGAAAGGGTTGTAATGAACATCTTATTTACACAATTTAACATTGAAATAACTCATATCATTGTTCAATCTGTATCAAGAAACATTCTTCCTGACGCTAAGACCTTGGACTTGTTTATAGAGAGGTCAACTGGTTGTTTCCTTTACGTTAATGCTTGGCAATACATACTGAACATCATGATATTGAGAAAACATGCAGCATAACTCTTTGATATTGACAATACATATTGAATATTTACAAGTTTAATATTGGTACGTACAAATTGTACAATTACATTTTTAACGCAATTTGTAGATGAAGCCTAAATAAAATAAATTCACTTTCTATAATATCAAAATAACTTTGAATGTTTGTACATCATATCCGTTATTAAAGGATTATAACTATAATATCAGCGAATATTAATGAAACACGTTTAAATAACTACTATTATATCCTACATGAATGAAATCCTGTTCAGTGATTGGTCTACATAGCGTCATGTGACCAAACATAGTAATGCCCATGGAGAAAAATGTGCTATGCGTGACGTCATTCATGGAATAGTAAATGCTATTCCATGAATGACGTCATAGACGCCGGGTGATCATAGTGAGCCCATAGAGATGCAGGTTATAAAACTTCCCTGCGAGCAGAGGTCTTGTTTTAGCTTGCGAAAGATGCTGACGAGATTTCTCAAAGAGTTATTTTTTTTTAAATACAGCATATATTCACCCGTGAATATCAATAAGTTCCAAAGAATATTCTAGAGATGCATTTCATGTATAATGTAGCGGTATTCGAATTTAAAAATAACGACGATGGTGCACATTGTGCATCGTTGTCCTTCTGTGGTCGTGACACTAATTCGTCATTTAACAATCGGCCGCGGTGTGCACTGCACTAGATGTATGTCTAATGTACGAATAACTATTTTCTCCATACAACACGTTTGTAGTATGTAAAGCAGGTTAATTATTCACTTTGATGCGCGCGTTTTGCATTTGGGTGCGCATTAGTTGTTAAGGCGCGTAACCATGAATGGAAAGATAGCGCAATACGCGCTCTGCGCTAGGACTATTGCGCAAAGGGGGTCAGTGTCACAAACAGAACATAGTCAGTGCAGTGATGGTTCCATGATCAATGTTTTTTTTTTCTTTATATTTTTCTTTAATTTAATTGAAATCATTTATTTTTGCGATGATTATGATTATGCGAAGGATATAAAACAAATATATCATGCACTATTTCGAGCCACTAGTGAAATTATGGATTCCTCGGTGACAGAAAAAGCACTATTTTCTTCGGGTCTACGACCCTCAGAACATAGTGCTTTTCCTGTCACCTCGGAATCCATAATTTCAACTAGAGGCTCTCAGTACATGGTATATT
Source organism: Echinarachnius parma (assembly GCA_037951105.1). Lineage (NCBI taxonomy): Eukaryota > Metazoa > Echinodermata > Echinoidea > Clypeasteroida > Echinarachniidae > Echinarachnius > Echinarachnius parma. The sequence goes on along the minus strand of JBAMJV010001011.1, from coordinate 126,953 downwards.
TGTTTACTATTACTGATACTACTACTACCACCACTATAAAGCGGAGTCATCGAAACCGCATCAGATAGACAATTTAACCAATTTAAATGTAAATACAATATAGTAAAGTGCATATCCTTCAAGCAAATAAATTTATACACAAGATGAAACAAATTTATATCCATGAAGATCATCTTAGTCACACAATTTCAAATTAACACTTAATAATTATGAAAGGTGGACACTTTAAACCCAATAATACCGGGAGAGGGGGGGGGGGGGGGCATTAATGCCGCCTCCACGATTGTTACGATTGTTACGGAACGCGTAGAGATGACGCCACGTTGCTTGGTGCCTTTTTTTGTTGGAAGGGGAGGGGGGGTTACGCATCTTTTAAATCAAATTTCTGAAAATCGGACCTACTTTTACAAAGTTTCGTGACCTTTTGTCTATGCATGTCGGCCCGAAAATCCCTCAATTTCGTGATGTGTGTATATGGAAATATCAGCTTTCGTAAAAGGAGATATATCACTGGTTATTTGGTCTTGTTTACATTTAAGGTTGAATTATAATGAGAAACGAAATAAACACAAAAATAATAAAATACATAAGAAATTATAAAACAATAAAAAACATAAGAAAGGACCTAGCTCTTTCAATGTTTGTCTTATTATTATTTCAAATGCTCTAAAGAATGTAGCGAAAAAACAATGTTTAATTATGAAGAAATTATGAATTATGGGTAAAAATATGAATTGTATTACCTTATTTATGAGATCTTATTTGCATAAATTACCATAAATATGAGATCTTATTTGCATAAATTACCATAAATATGCAAATTAATGCCTTTAAAATAAAATAATAACTATTGTATTCTATACACTTCACTTATCATGCGTGCAAATTTTCAAGGCGATCGGCCGCTTCGCGGTCGAGATATTAAAGGTAAAGACCAGTTTTGGAAACGCCCCGGTCTCAACAAATGAAATGGAAGCTCTTATTACCAATGTGAAAGAATATAATTTTACTAATATAGGATTATCCAAATTTGGCCAAGAAACCGCCTACTAATTGATATATTTGCGAAATTATATATCTATTTCAATGAAATAGATATCGCCAACGAGGATCGAATCGCCCATACGATACGTGTACTACGACCACGTGGTTGTCCACGTGGCGGTTCGCTCATACTTCCGATATTTCTGTATTTAACGATGCTTAGGTTCGGATTTTAACACACAAGCCCTATTTCAATACATATTCAACAATACCGATACATTTAGATGTATTCGGCTACTTTCCCGAAACTGATCTTGGTCTTTAAGGGGAAGGCGGGTGTCCATAATAGCCCTGGTCGTAGAAGGACCTTTTCAAGGTTAAATCGAATAGGAAACATGCACCTTTTAAAGGGATTTAGTAACTTTGTTGACATGTGCAAAAAGTGATGAATGGTTGATACAATGTATATCGTTCTTATCTGACATGTCCACAGGGTATTGTGTGAAAATGTTCAAGTCCAATGGACGTTGTATGGTCGGGTAATGAGCAAAAATGCAAAGTGATATATACTCACTCACTGCACTCACTTTACCGAGCATGGTGGCTTAGCGGTTAGAGTGTCCGCCTCATGCACGGGAGGTCCCGGGTTCGAACCCAGACCGGGTCATACCAAAGACTTTAAACGGGCCAGTACAAATTTGTCTTCCCCCATAAATTGCTTTGTACTATTCAAAATATTACTCATTCATGTTCAAACCTGTGATTATGAATGCATAATATGGAAGAAAACAAGATTATTCAAATTTTGTCAATGTTGGGTTTTAGATCTAATATTGGTATAGCGCGTGCTTTCCTCAAGGCATTTAGTCCACATTGCTGTCCCTACCCAGGTGTATAAATGGTATAAATTGTACTTGAACTTGAACTTGATTTGAGAATGTGTACAAGATAATTGTGCGGGTCTGAACTGTACCACATGACCAGTGGTGATACTAAGCGCTTAGAGGCTATTCTGCTTTAGGCGCTACACAAATATGACCTATTATTGATAATATATTGCATTTGAACATGACAATCATGTACTTCACATTACTATGATTATTCGTTACGAACAAATAATTTATGGTCCAAGTTTTATTTTGTGAACTTGTTATACACATGGTCTTAAAAGAATGGTCAATTTAAAGGGGTAAAGTAGAACTGTAGGCAGACTTCCGCGAATCGATTATAGCATTAAAATATAATGAGAAACAGATTTTGTTCATGTGATTTTCTTTTGCATACATTAATCTACATGTGCCATTTGTGACATAAAACCTTTTGTATTTCTTACAAACCAAATTCATGCCGCTATGTCATGCAGAGACAACATTCGAAATATCTAGGTAAGGAATGATTACCCATGTTAATTATGTAAAGATGAAACGAAGAGTTTCTAAAGCACTTTTCAACTTGGAGAAGTTTTGGCAACTGGGTACACATGTCAATGGGAAAACGAACATATAAACATTCAGTATTTTTGTTTCGTTTGTGCAATTAGTCCTACCATTTGGATTTTTAGATAGCTACATAGTTTACTGATTTATTTATATTGTTAATTCATTTTGTTATGGAAAATGGATTTAGCGCCCTTTTGTTACAATCTCTTCAAATAAATACAAATGCAGTTATGTATTTACCGGTAGATGAATATGCCAATTTAGAACTAAAACGTGATATGTCAATAAATGAACTTTTTTTTTTTTTTATCACAATCAGTTTAAAAATGCAAAACTACATGTGAAGAATGTAAAATTGTTTTTAAATAAAAACGAGCACATTCAGAAAAATACGAAATGCATAATGTACATAATATTTGAATTATTCTATATTACCAAACCTACCACCCTAAGGGAACCAGAAGACTAGTCAGGGTAATAGGTGACCTCTGTAGACAGGTTGTAGAACATTATTCTTTCATTATTCGAGCCGGGGGGAGGGGGTGGGGGGGGGGGGGGGGGTGGGGGGCTTGCGTTTGGAGGCCACTCTACACAGTTTGGCTGCTGTAATCATGGAAAGTAATATTCATACACTACATATATTTGTTCTGCTTTTGTGAATATAGTATTATGATTATAAATGTCTTTGTCTAATTAGAGTTACTTAAAACACTTGAAAATTTGTATTATTTATAAAGAAAACATTAATTATATACAGACTTGATAAGCATGCAATGCACTTTATTGGATTAGGTTATTTGATTATGCAATACTCACATGGAAATTAATATTTATACATAATTAATATTTGTTTTGTGTTATATTTATGAATATATAGCATTATGGTAACACAAATCCCTTGTCTAAATAGACATATTTAAAGCACATGAACATGTATTATTTATAAGGAAATATATTAATTATACAAACATATTTGATACATATATGAATGAAATGCACTGATATGGGATTAGAATATATGATTAAGATTTGTTTAGCCAATACTCACATGGAAATCAATATGTATACACAATATGTATCTGTTTTTGTTTCATTTGATGATCTGACTTAGATAAATATTGGACTATTTGTAATAGTACGGTAGAAATACATGTTATTGCCATTTCTGTTATATATATTATATTCTGATAAATGTTTGAATTAAGAATTTCTATGTCAATGCATGTTTTACACAAACAAATTCCGATTTTGGACAAATACAATGAACATTTGATTAAATTAAAACTTGTAATAGACAGACGGTTGGTATGACCGCGGTAACTGAATCTAATTATTTAATGCATTCTCATTTTTAAAAACATGTCATTACTAAAGCCCAAAATAAAATAAAGCTGCGCGTAATCGAAATATAAAGCATTTTATAGACAATACATGATACAAATGATACCAATTATTCCACTTTAGCAACATTTCTAAATGAAGTTGTAGTTATTTTTTTTTTAATTCTAATTGACTTTCGAAATCTTACAACTAGTGTAATGTTTAGATATCATGTCATTTGTACTTGATACATTATATTTACAAAATAGATCATAATGTTAATATTATCAGCCAATATAAAGTTAAAAAGGTGACTAACCAAACAAACTGCCAAACATTGAACTCTTCGACTGCATTATATTTACATTGAGATGGAAAGGTTATCAGCTTACACATTCCAACATTTACAGAATTTATTTCAATGGGCTATTTAAAGGGCATCAAGCGTCGGGATGCTACACAGCGGGTCGCCATTTTGAACTAGGCTAGTTTGCGCGCACCGCATGACACTGAGCTAACGTGCATCACGCGCCGTGCGCAACGCGTACGCAATATGGCGCCGCCCATCTGATTTGACGAATCTGAACTACCTTAACTTCTAAATAGCTCTTTTGATGAAATGGACTGAACATTATGATACCAATTGCAAAACCAATTCGAAATATTCAGATTTCAACTTATGATATCTATCTGCCTGATATACAGGGTATGTTTTTATTATAGAAACGTAATTGAATGTGTTGAGTGCGTTTGTAGTATAACGCATTAAACAGAGAATGAAAATGTGTTAAAATTACCAGGCCTGAAGGCGAAAGAATACAATGATACTAATTGATACCAATACATAGATTAATAAGTGAACTTATGCTTACAAAGTAAGAAATAGTACATACCGCCCTCAACAATTTGCACTCTTGCAATCACGTTGGTTCGTACAGTTACTGTACGAGCCAACGTGATTACAAGATTGCAAACTGTTAAGGTCGGTATATACTTTTGTTCACAAAGTTTGTGTAGTATCTTGTCAAACTCATTCAAATGAGGAATAGTATAATATTGATGAGTAAAATTAAAAGAGTCACGTTATACAAATATTTATTAAACGGAAAGTTGGGTTTTGGTATAGAGAGTGTTTCAAATGTTCAAGAATTAACTTTCCGTGAGGTAATGAAGAACTGAGTGTCGAATTTGAAAGAACATCCAATCGTGAAGCTAAAATAAACTTTTTGGATCAAAATCGGTTCAGAAACTGCTGAAATATCAATCCGATCGAAATAAATGTGGGATTCCACATTTATTCAATAATGTAAAAAAACATGTTTACAAACAAATTACGAAATACTTTTGTAAATAGTTGTTGATGATCTCTCTATTCAATCATAATTGTAAAATAAAACATCACATGCACACTTTATCTAATGAACCTTAGTAAACCCACTGCGTTTTTAGAGAGCGCCCTTTGTGTTTAACTGCTCGTTTCTGTATAATAACACACTGTTTACTTTTGCAATTTTATATTTTTGTTAGCATGGTGGCGCTAGTTTGAATTATTATGGTACAGGGTTTGATTACTAAAATTCAATTTTACACAATGAACATATTTACTTTGGGGTGCGATGTAAAAAGAAAACCAACACTCAACACTAATATTTTTAAGAATGAAAGGTAACATCTTTAGTTCAGACAAATACGTTTCCAGAAACGAAATATATTTTGGGAAATATATAATTGGAAAACGCATCACAATTCTAAAGCATGCGTTTATGGGTCAGCATTTATGAAGACATACAATTATGTTTGTTCTTTAATTGCCTGGTGGTCGCCTTTAATATCATGGGTCTACTTTTGCTTGCCTATTTTATGTAATTTAATATAACTGTGCATGAATTCACTGCAAACAAAATCGTCATCTTCTATTACTTAGCGCTTCGATCTATAACTTTCATTGCCTTTCAACCAGGATTTGTGTAGACAAATGGATACAGTTATCATCAGTGGCTCAACTTAAAGGGATAGTTTGGTAGCGAGGGCGTTACACAACATAATTTGTTTGCAAGATAATGAAAGGCTGAGCGTCAAATTTGAAAATGCATACAATTTTGATGGCAGAATAAACTTTATTTGATCAAAATCGGTTCAGAAACGGCTGAAATATCCATAAACATAACCATTTGTAATAAATGTGGGGCCCCACAAGATTAGTATTCGATAATTTTGAACCAGTCGTTAAAATTCTTTTTTAAATGCTTCCTCTTTTCAAAAAATTTCAAAAGAAGTGTTTAGACAGTTGTTGATTATCCCTCTATCTAATCACTATTTCAACAAAACATCACATGCACAATATTTTATTTTAAATGGTTTAAACAAATGTGTTTATTGAAAGCGCGCCCGCTTTAGTTTAAACAGCTCTATTTGAATGATAACAGGCTTTTTACTTTTTAATAGTCGTTTGTCATTTTTAAAATTATTTTTGAGCATGGTGGATTTATAACTATTAGTTTGTAATATAATGGTGCAGGCTTTGGTAAGTAAAATTCAGTTTGACTAAAACTGTACGCTCTCTACCAGAACTCAACTATCCCTTTAAGTCCGGCCTAAAAAGACTTAGACTACAAATAACCCGTTAAACCGCTTTGCACCTGTATATCCATTGATTATTGCTATTCGCCACCGGAGATATTATAATTGTTTCCTTTCATTATCCAGCCCACCTTCAGTTCTGTTGATCATCAGGACATCAGGAGAATGTGCCGCTTGATATTCAAGTCATATTATAGTCGGTCATCGGCCAGATTGCGTCCTCGATCATCCAGGTAGAATTCCTGATAGAAGCAGAACTAGTGGCATTGACTTGATGATAGAAATAAACAATTATATCTCTGGTGGCGAATGGCAACAATCAACGTGTCTTCACAAATCGAATGCAAAATAGTCCTATACCAAATTTGATTCGCCTGTATAATAACAGCTGATTTGCTCGTGTTTATATTCATTGTAATAATTCGTAATTGTAATGTTTTGATTTGCGAACATTCTTTTAATGATTATGTTTATGACCAATATATTTTTAATAATATTTAATGACTATTTTTTATTTTTTATTTGTATAATTATTCTAAATACCACTTAATATCCATCGCTCGAGCATTGAATACATTATTTCTTTCTCTCTCACCTATCATTTCTCTTTCCCTTTCAATTATTCTAAAAGCCTCTTTTGAAAATATTGGAAAAGAGGAAGCATTTTAAAACAAATTTTAACGGCTGGTTCAAAATTATCGAATACTTGGTACAAATGGTTATGTTTATGGATATTTCAGCCGTTTCTGAACCGATTTTGATCAAATAAAATTCATTCTGCCATTAAAATCGTATGCTCTCTCAAGTTTGACACTCAGTTTTTCATTATCTTGCAAACAATTATTTTTCGTAGCGCCCTCTCTACCAAAACTCAACTATCCCTTTAAGTCATGGTGTCGGTTCTTCAGAACACTGGCACATGCAAGCATGCACAATTTAGTTTTATTAACTACTATAGAACCCGCTATAGAATTAAGCGTCTTTGGTTTTTATAGAAGAGAGGATTCTCCTCCAAGTTACATGGTTATTATCTTTTGGAAGACGAGGTACTCATTGCCATTACAGACGATGATCGCTCCTGATGTCGTCATCACCGGTTGATCATTACACAATGATAATCTCCAATCACCTTTGACATGGAAGCTGCATATTTCTACCTTCTCCTGGTGACCCTCGCCGGACAGCCGATCAATCAAACCCATATTACGTCCCTCATCCCAGTACAACACGTACAAGTCATCTGTCAGGGGATCGATGCAGCAATTCAGGATCCTTTCGCTGTGTGTGATTTCCCTCTGTGCTCCCTGCCTGTCGATGACGAGAAGCTTGTTACTGCGTCGACAGGGGTTCGCGATGACGTCATGTGTTGACAAGACACAGCGCAGCTCCCCTATGTTCTCTGTACACTCGATCGTATTCACGATTGACCCATCCGCTGGACTGATGACGTATATGTACCGCTGATTGAACTCAGCGGCTATGATCATCCCATCTCGATCAACAGCTACATACACCACTGCGAGATCAATTGATGTGTTTCTTGGTATTGTGATGTCTTTGATAAACTGCCAGTTCCTATTATACATACTGATGTATCCAGTCAAGCTGTCACCAGTACATTCTGTCATGGCTTTACCACACACTAACGTGTCCTCATCCAGCAGAGCGCAGGATGTAATGTATGTCTCACCATCACTCGTGACCACTCTCTGGGATGTCTGCTTCATAACGTTTAAGCAGTAGGTGTGCTTCGTACCTATCGCCGTACCTGAAATGATGATCTCATTATTACTCGCACATCCAACAATACAAGGCTCCTTTATTTCACCTGGTATTTCTACTGTCGAACTTAGTTCCCATTTCCCCTCATAGCCCCCGATTCTTCCATTGTACCTCTCCTTTCCCACACCCTCAATGAACCGCACACATTTCACTGTGAGTGCAATGTGTTCTACCACGCCCTCATCGGCCGTCTTCCCCAGAGTGTCAGTGAGTGATTTTACCAGCTTATGTGTGCCTCCGAGAAGCTCCTTGTCATCATCAAGGAGGATTTCCATTCTCTCAGCTGCTTCGTCTATGTCTTGCATCACATCTATGGCATCGCGCTGTAAATCTTCTATTTTCGTTTGAGTCTTGTCAGCTATAGCTGTGATGTCATCAAGCAACTCGCGTCGTCTGTTCTCGATAAGCTGCCGATGTTTCTCAGCATCTTCCTGACATTGCTTTAGACGCGCTTCTCTCTTGAAGTTGAATACCTCCGTTACCTTCTTTATTAACTCATCTTCTTCGTCATTTATCAGTTTAGTAGCATGCTGCTCCTTATTCCTGCTACGAACTATCTCAGCATCTAGTGTACTATTAACTACCTCTACAACTTCTGACTTAACGTGTATTTCAGAATTGTGCCCACACTCACTTACTGTACTACCATAGGTTTTCCAAAACAGTCGTTTGTCATTCAACGTGGGCCTCAAGTTCAACAGTTGGTTTTTCTTCATCGCGATTATGGCGTTAATATTTTCCAGTTCACACGGTCTCTGGTGATCTTTGATGGCGCATATCTGACAGACAGCTAGCTCGTGGTTTTGGCAAAACAGTTTAACGGGCTTGTCGTGCTCCTCACAGAACAGACCAAGAGCATCCTTCTTCTCTTTCCTGTGGCAGCCGGTCTTAGTGGCGCAATGGTCACATAGGTTCCTCTTCTCCTCCACGTAGTACGCAACCCCGCTAGCCGCCTGACACCCCAGTCCCTCACACATGTCTTCATCCTCCCTGAAGTGGGTCGCCATAGTGATAAGTCTCTTGCCAACTCCTTGCAACTGGAACTAGGGAACCCTATACATGAAACAAAACAAGAGGTTATTACATACAATTTACATTATGCTGTATAGGCTTTCTCGGCCAATTTAATATTACTATCACTGGAAATTTAGTTTTCTGAAATATTTACGAACGTATAAGGCTGTTCAACGTTTCAAAAAATAAGTATTGAACTTCATCATAATAATCTATCTCAAACAGCATTGCTAAACTTTAATTAAATGAAAATTAAATTAAATTTTTCAAGAAGTGAGACGACGACGGGATGACGATGAATTAGATCTGTCAGGAACTTCAAACTGTTTCTTTGGTCAAAATCGACCCAGAAACGGCTGAAATATCACTAAATATATCTGGTATGAGGTGGAACCTTGTATTATCTTGCCCTGCCCCCCCCCCTTCCATTCACACCAGGTCTGTCCGTATAGCTACGCCGATTATTGGTAGGAGGTGGAACCTTGTATTATCTTGCCCTGCCCCCCCCCCCCCCCCCCCCTCCCCTTCCATTCACACAAGGTCTGTCCGTATAGCTACGCCAACTATTGGTAGGAGGTGTAACAATAAATGCGTGCATAATAAAATAACACAAAACACACGTCTCTTGTATTATCTTGCCCAGGCCTTCCCCCATACCTTTCCCACTAGGTCTGCCCTATAGATGCAGCTACGCCGATGATCATATTTATTGGCAGGGGTGAAACACGGTTATTAGTGTGCAACTTATGTCAACAACTAGACTATAAAGCTGTTTCGATCAGTGCAGTGTTCTGATCATGATTGTGAGTGTTCCCACGAGGAAACACAATAGTATAATGAATTGCAGGCCTGGGGGTATAAATATATTGTTGTGCGCCCCCATGCGAGCAACAGGAACAAAGCATCTAAAGAAATACGAATACCCCCAAGAGTCGTATATACATTAGTTGCATTTTCATATTCTGATTTAATACTCCAATACTCACAACAGTATACATGTTTAATACACAATAATAGCGGTACATAAACAAAAGGAAAGAGAGGTACGCTATTCAATGATGTATTAGGTGTAGAGGGGGTTATGACCTGAGCCCCTTTGCGGAAAGAGATACAATCGATTGTAAATTACAATTCATTGTAAGTTAGACTTTTTATTCCAATATATATCCTATACACGTTTCTGAAAATAAACTAAAATGTTTTTTCAATTTTGTTGATGCTCTTTCTATTCAAAGGGATCATAGTAAAGTTTTGGTATAGAGGGCTTACACAATATTAGCATACAATTGTACTGACAGAATTAACTTTATTTGATCAAAATCGCTTCAGAGACGGCTAAAATATCTATAAATAAACTATTTGTCATCTTTGTTGGGTCCCACAATATTTCAACAATTTTGAACCAGCCGTTGAAAAAAACATGCTTACACTTTTTAAAAATTTACAAAAGATGTTTTTAAATAGTTTTCAATGTCTATATTTAATCATTATTTTAACAGAACATCACATGCAAAGTTATTTGTCAAAAGTGTTTGTAACCTATGTTTTTTTTTTTAGAGAGCGCCCTCTTGACTGTTAACGGCCCTTGTTGAGTGATAACTGGCTTTTTACTTAGTCGTTTGTAATTTTGTATACGTTTTCAGCATGATGGAGTTAAAACTATAAGTTTGTAATGTAATGGCGCAGGTTTTGGTTCCTACAATTCAGTTTGACTAAAACTCAACTATCCCTTAAATATTATCAACCAACTTCACATTCACATATTTTTAAAATGCCTAGATTTTGACGTGTCTCGAGTGCGCTTTTTAGTGTGGACAGCTGCTTTTTTAAGTTAAAAAAAACAGCCATTCATTGAATTAAAACTGTTAGTTTTTAATGATAACTGACAAGTTTAAGGTCCTAAAAGTATTTTATGCAGAGTTGAGATGGTACACGGTATGTTCTAAGCCTCTAGAGCACCGGATCAGAAATATATAATATGAATGAAAAAATAGCAAAGATTCCGTACGTCTCGGGTTCGAATTCCGGAGAAATCCTATTTTTTTGCTTCATTATTGTATGTATTTCAGGTCAGTTTATAATTATCTCGCACATATCCCTAAGTTGATTTGTTATCATTCGGATCTGAATCAGGTATATAATAGGTTCTGACTATCCCGAGCATTGAACACTGAAGGTTTTTAAGGACGAGCACGGCACTATTAGGTTTGTATATATCTCAGTCGGTGTAACATCGGTCTAGCAATCTAGAGGTCTTGGATTTCTATTTTATTTGCTCTTTCTCATTTAAACTAAATAATTGTGTAGATGTGGACTATAATTTGAACAGTCCGTGTATAATGAAACTGAGCATCAGGACAGTCTGCTTACACTAAATGGCGCCAAAAGGTTTAAAACCCAAGACAGCAAATGGCGAGATCCAATTGTCTTTTGGTCGTCACCGAACATTTTTGTTTTCTATTTTCCCCCAGATGTACAGAATCATGTTCATTTAATGCATCATCAGTTTCTTTGTCTAACTAAAAGCCTACAATTTTATATATATTTTTTTTTTTAACATCAGGTTTATTATTTGAATATTATTTTCCAAGTTACAAGGTTATCAACAACTCTCTTAACTCAGCCTTATTGTCTAATTTTGCAAACATTGTTTTACTGTAGTGTTGTTAGTATACTTAACCACAGTTTAACTGGTAACATGATAACTAACAACAATGTTCAAGTTTGGTAATGTACCTTGTAGTGCTTCCTCACATTGGTTCGTTCACATGTGATTTGATTGAGTTTGACTTTATGTGGTGTCTTCGAAAAGAATGCTTGAAACCACTTCATTTCTTTACTCTTTGTTCCAAAATTGGCATTTTGTTTTAATAGAAGAACATGCTTGTTCTCATCGAATGATTTTTCTAGTCCGCCATCAAAACTTGTTTGAAAAAAGTTGTAGCTGACAATCCATCCCATGAGTGGAGAATAAATAAATACATGAATAAAATAGATAAATGAATACATCAATGATTACATAGATTACATTAATGCATACATTAATTGATAAATACATAAAGTCGTACTGCTGGCTTCTGAGCACCGAGTTTTAAATTGACTAATTATTCTTCGCGAGTTCGCCAATGAAAAGCCAGTAACCTTGTTTGATTTGTTTTGGTTATATCTTTGAATATATTCGGGTGTAAAATGATTTGTAAAATCAGTGAATAATGACCCCAAGACAATCATGAAACGTATCGGATGAGGAAGCACATCTTGAATTTGAATTTCAAATAAGACAACATGGTGATGATAACACCGCTTACCTCTTCATATGATGTTCAGCTGTCCAATCAAAGCAGAGCTTACACTTGTCTGTAAAACTGAATAGTCGATGACAAGATCCTAAGATGATACACGTCAATTGATATCTTACAAGCCTCACAATGTTGAACTGATTATATCCACATATACAAAAGGAAGCTTAATAAATATAACGTGTGATGACGAAGATAAAGTTCTGTCTGACTAGGACGATTGCAGGGGCGCGTGGATATATATCAGAGATATTCCGTCATTCCGATTCGTGTGCACGTTTGTTCTTTCATCAAAACAACATTTGTTGCTAATGACGCGACCTGTGGGGTCTGTGTGGGAGGTGACCATGAGCATTACGGGGCACTATGGGGGTAGAGGGGGAGGGGGTTGACTTACCACTGTGTGTATTATCTGCCTACCCCCCCCCCCCCCCCCCCCCCCCCATTCCTCATCTCATAATCTTCGGTAGTTCATTTTAACACAGAAATACATGTACATGAAGCATGACTATTTGAACTCGCAGTCCCTTCCCTTTTCTGCCACCCCCTTTCCATCAGGTCTGAATCTATAGCTACGCCGATGATCACAATGGCAATGCTCAAATACGATATTTAAAAGGTTATTGTGCATCCTCATTTCATCAATCAGAATAACTTCATTGAAAACATATACGATCAGAGTATTGTGATTGATCCCACGAGAATACACAATACCAAAATGGATTGCAGGCGCGTGGGGTATACTGAGCTGAGCTTTGTTGTCCGCCCCCATGTGAGCAATAGGAACACCCCCGAGGCAGACTAGCTATTAAAAGATGAGGTACTATATTTTAGTTGCGTTTTCATTTTTTTGTAATGCTCCATTATATTCACTCTATCGTACATACATGTTAAACAATGGGAGCGGTTATCTCGATTAAATCTCTTACTGAACTTACACAATATGCGGGGCACAAGGATAGAGGGTATAAACATTCGATGAGTTTCATGATATTTTAATCGAGTCAACAAACATGACAAAGAAACCAGTGATATTTCCATAAGCTAGCAACGCGTTGAGTTGCTAATATTATAATGCTATTATGCATGGTTATTGTACCAGAAAGAAAGAGTATAAGAAAGCATTGCCTTGTATCGTAGCATTGTTATATTATGTACACTTGATTGTAAGCCTAAACACGTCAACATGTTTAAATTTGCATCTTCGATAAAGTATCCTCCTCAAATACACACATACACATGCTCTAAAACACACCCTACGCACGAACTTAATACACACCAACACCTACATGCTCACACTCCAATGCACGCACATACATACATTCACACAATCCATGCACAGACATTCACATGCTAACACACACACACACACACACACCCACACACACACACACACACACACACACACACACACACACACACACACACACACACACACAATTGGTGTATGATAATTAACGGGCAACCGGGGATGTATTTTGGTGCACATTAATACGTCCCCGTTTCTAGATAGCCATATGCAAGAACATGTAATTTACACCATTTGCACTATGTCCCCAATTTTGGGGACGTCCCTGTTTTTGGATACGCCCCCGGTTTGAATATACAGTGTCATAAATTTAGTTTACGTCCCTGTTTGGGAGGGATTACAAACGCGAGCACACAAACACATGCACAAACACACAAACACACACAAAACAAAAACAAAACATTCACTCAAACATATATCCTTCTCACGCTATGCATGTGCATGCTACAAACATGCAAACAACTAAAATGTACGACATCTTGCCATGACACATAATAACACAGCATGTTTACACATTCTGGGGTTGTACTAGAATTGTATTATATAATCCTTCGAAAAATGAATCAAGTCTAGAATACAATAAAGCATTATATGAAGTACATTGACTTCGCCACAACTTATCCTTGGTGTACAATCCGATAATCTGCCAGATTCTTCGACGCCTAAACAATCTCGAACATTAGAAGATTTCGTTCTTCAGTGATTCAAACAGCTTTCACCAGTAATCTTCTCTTCCCAAGCCAGTTTACCCAAAGAAGCAACCTGGATTTTCTTGTGAAACTTGACTACTCCAAAAATAGTAAGTCCAGTTGATCAGATTAAATTTGTTGGTTTCTATACTGTACACTTTATTCAATAATGCTTCAAAACTGTGAGTAGGTTACATCAATGTTAAACAATATAATGACAGTTTATTGTGTTCTCGATCTAAAACATATACTATGTTGGGCGTTATTTAATTTTATTGAGTTAATTAGATATAACAGCATTGTTGTTTTGTATTTGGTTCGTGAGAGCAGAGTATTTGTGATGCCCAATATCTTGGCTATAGGCATACACAGATATATGAGTTTAGGTTTTAAACATAATATATCGAAAATAGCAATTCATTTCGACCCACAATAACAATATAAAGATGAAATAAAAACACAAACAATATTGACCAGTCCTGTTAAGTTCAGATCAATTTTCCGTTGACTGTTACCATAATAATGAAGATGAAAAAAGAGAAATTGTTATTTGCGGGACCGAAATGTTACAGAACTGTATCAAAATCAATGGTTAAAAGTTGTACCGTGAAGTGATGATATACAACTACACAATATACAAATTAATTATGATTAATCAATCAGTTTCAATACAAAAGCATACTGGTAATTGATACATAAGATACCAGTGGATATAAAACATAAATATAAAAATGATACAGTACTGTATCAAAATTAATGGTTTAAAGGTTTTACGGTAAAATTATTATACAGCTGCAAAATGAAATATTTACAAATGCACGTCTTGCAAATATACACATGAATTATGATTAATCAATCCATTTTAATACCGAAGCACACTGGTAATTGATAAAGTAGATATCAGTGGATATAGTACATAATATTGAATGTACACGTTCAAATATAGAAAGTTCCTACTGCAATAAGGCAATAATTGTTTTTAAATGAAGTTCAAGATTAGGTTTAGTGAATATTGTTAGACTTCAGCAAAATGTCTTGTAATGATATCACGTCATATCTTGTATGCACACTTTTACAATTTACGTGTGAATGATATTAGTTAAAACAAAATCAAAATCAAATCTTCCAAATCATGAAGAAAAATGTAATTCAATCTTGGCAACTGCATGTTCTTTAAGGAAAAAACTAAAACCATATTGTATGAAAGGGTTGTAACTAACATTTTATTAACACAATTGAACGTTAAAATAATTCTTATTGATATACAATGTGCATCAAGAAACATTTCCCCTAACGCTTAGATATTGGAAATGGTTATACAGTGGTCAGTTGTATAGTTCCCTTACGTGGGTTAGGCTTGACAGTATGAAAAAGTATTCACATTTTATGTAAATATTGCATTTCGTATTTCCTTAATGTGCTCGTTTTTTAGTAAAAAACAATTATTTAAAATCTTCACATTTAGTTTTGCTTTGTTTAACTGGGTGTGGTGAGAAAATGTATTGACATATCAAGTAATCAGTTGCAATTTGCCACTGTAGATGGGTGACCTCTATAGACAGGTTTCATAACATATTCTTTCTCTGAAGGGGATTGCGTTTGGTAGCTACTCCACGCAGGTTGGCTGCTTTAATAGACAGGTGGTTGGTGATACGGTTTTGGCTGTATTCAATTGTATGAGTTATGTGTCGAATTTCGTACATGCATTTCATGACTGAAGTATTACAAAGCAGCGCGAGATCGATACACAAAGCATGACATTAAGTATTACATATATATATATTAATATTGACAGATACCAATGATCCCACTGTATATCATAAAGCAACTAAATATATTACTAAGATTGAATATGAATTGACTTGCTACGACATAAAGCTCACTTTGCATGTTAGTAAAGCATGCCCTTTATACTAGTATTACAAACCGATGCTTACTTTAAAATCAACGAATATAAGGTTACCAAAAACCGTATAAAATACAAAATGTACAAAATTAAGTGAATTGTATGTCTTGTCAAGCGCCTTTTCCCCGAGTAAACAAAAACACAAACAAGATGGAACGAAAGGATATCGGTGAAGATAATCTCAGTCGCACAATTCAAAATTAACATTATTCCCTTCATAATTTTAAAAGGTGGACACCCTGATTCGAATAGGAAACCATCATAACTATTGTAACTCTACGTCATGATAACTATCTGCATGAAACACAATGGAGGATGGTATAGTATTATGTGGAAATATGGTTAGTTTCGTGTGTTGAATGAATGTTAGTGAAACTAATGGAAAGAACTTAGTACATTTTGTTGAAATGAACACGCTTGAACACACAAGGGACGTTGCATGCGGATGAGTGGTTGCGGCTATGGCCTTGATTTTTGTTATCCCTCTGCGCCTCAGAATAGTTCAGTAGATTGATTGCGCACAATAAGTGCTTTGTATTATTATCATTATGGCATTCTTATGTCAACTACAAATTACAAGCATACCATTTAGCAAACGAAATTCCAGAAACGCAACTCTTCAAGATGTTATAGATCTATATTTGCAAAGCGGTATCCTGTCAACTGCAAATAGACCATTGATTATTTAATAACATCGATATATCGAGGGAGAAAATAACATTCTGTACATAATAACGTGTGCATGAACACGATGCTCACGACATAACACGAAGCGAACTAAAATACACCTGGTACGCTGGGATCTTTGAACCTAGAACAATCATTACATTAAGTACAGTATTTCATGAATTACAAAAGTTCAAAATCTTACTGAGCGATTTGCTACAAAATTTCCTACATGCTGTCGATATTTCTTTTGACATGACTCTTTCAAACTCTATTTTATGATTAATAACAGTACCGTTACGATATGAAGTAAAATATAAATGTATTTCTCTATATACCCGACACCATGTTTACCATAATATACAATCATGCTGTGAGTAATATGAGACAATGATACGCATGTGCAATTTTACTGAAGAGAGAAAACCTCTCCGAATTACACAGTGAAACTTTTCTTGAAGACGAGGCAATCCCTGCCGTCGTAAACAATGATCTCCCCTAATGTCGTCATCACCGGGCGAGTACCGCGTAAGACCAATTGATCATAATCCCCTTTGAGATGGAAGCTGCCTACTTCAACCTTCTTCTGGTGACCCTCGCCGGACAACTGATCAATCACAACCATCTCACGTCCCTCATCCCAGTACACCACGCAAAGGTCATCTGTCAGGGGATCGATGCAGCAATTACGGATCTTCTCACTGTGTGTTATTTCCCTCTGTGCTCCCTGCCTGTTTATGATGAGAAGCTTGTTACTGCATGGCCAGGGATGCGCGATGACGTCACTCGTAGACAGGACACCGCGCGGCAGCTTCCCTACGTTCTCTTTACAAGTGATCGTGTTCACGATTGACCCGTCTTCCCGGTTGATGACGTATATGTACCTCTGACTTGGCTCAGCAGCTATAATCATCCCATCCCGGTCAACAGCTACATATACCCATGTACGATCATCCGACGTGTTTCTGGGTATTGTGATGTCCCTAATCAGCTGCCAGTTCTTATCATACAGACTGATGCATCCAGTCAAACTGTCACCAGTACAACCTTTAATGCGTCTACCACACACTATCGTGTCCTCATCAAGCAGAGCGCAAGATGCAACACGTGTCTTCCCATCACTCGTGATCACTCTTTGGGATGTCTTGTTCCTTACGTTTAAGTAGTACGTGTGGAACTCCCCTGTCTCCACATCTGATATGATAATATCATCATTACTTATACATCCAGCAATACGAGGTTCCTTTATGTCACCTGGTATCTCTACTGTCGAGCTAAACTCCCACTTCCCTTCATAGCCCCCGATTCTTCCATTGTACTTCTCATTCCCCACACCATCGATGAACCGCACACCTTTCACTGTGTGTGTGATGTGTTTGACTACGCCCTCATCGGCCGTCTTTTCCAGAGTGTCAGAGAGTGATGTCGCTAGCTTCTGTGCGCCTTCGAGAAGCTCCCTGTCATCCTCGAGAAGAATTTCTATTATCTCAGCTGCGGCTTTCAATTTATCATTCATGATTTTAGCCCCAGTCTGTAACTCATCGATCTTCGTTTGAATTTGCTTATCTATAGCGTTTACGTCATTGATCAGTTGACGTTGTTTCCTCTCGATCGGTTCACGTTGCTTTTCCGCCTCCTCGTTACATGCTGCCAGACGAGCATCCCTCTCTGCGTGTATTCTTCTGATTCGTTCTTCTGTCTCGTTGTTAATCCCCGCCGCCTTTTCCCGCTGGTTCCTGTTAATTTTCTCCCGTTCTTTATGACAGATTTCTTCTATATCGTCACGAATTCCATTCAAATGTTCGGTTGAATCTTCGCGAGACTGAGCTAGCGTAGCATCGTATTCCTGCCAGGAGCGTGAAGAATCTGTTACCCTTTTCCTGCATTCTCGTACGTTATTCCGTAACTCATCAGCTGAAACAAAATACATACCTTTTTAAGTATTTTTACGCAATAACAGGTATATGAAAATCATTTCAAACAAGGCATTCCTGCAATTCGTATGGGACAAATGCATACGTAAATTCATGCTTGAATGTCGGTACCTTGCCGTTACAAAACAACTTGTCTAGTCATCTTGAAAATAATATTGGATGTATTCTGAATCTACGTGATATCTACGTCACCGAAATATATTTTAGCAAATCGCTATTCCTGAAGTACAGTTTGGTATTTTCGTGACGTAGACACAGTCAATGTTAACTTAAATTCGTTTTCAGAATATACCCCCTGATAAAACAGCAATGGGATAATTTAGATCGGGTAGTTGAGTTTTGCTACAAGAAATAATTGTTTGTGAGGTAATGAAAACCGAGTGTGATATTTGCAAGAGCATAAACTTTTAATGACAGAATCCACTTTATATGATCAAGATCGGTTAAAAATAACTGAAATATCCATACAAATAACCATTTGTGATTATTGTGGAGCCCAACAATAATTCAAAGATGCTGAACTAGCCGTTGAATAAAATGCTTTCACCTTTCCTACATTTACAAACGTGGTTTTAAATATGTGTTAATTGAACAAAATGTCACATGCACACTATGTATAATAAATGGTTGAAATCAATGCGCTTTTAGCGAGCATCGTTTTGTGTTTTAACGGCTTTTAAAAAATATGTTAACAAGGTTTTACTTTGTCATTTGTATATTGTTTTCCTTTCGGGCATGGTAGAGGTTTAACTATTAGTTTGAAATGTAATGGTATATGCTGTGGTTACTAATATTCAGTTTGACCGAACAGCACTCTCTTTGAGGAAACTCAACTATCTCTTTAAATAAACAATTATGCAATTTAACTAAAAGTAAAGAAAACATTAATTCAAACATATAGAGAAACTGACCAAAAATATATTGTGATTAAAAGAAGGCAAAGAAAATGGGATTCCAACGGGATTCGAACCCGAGACCTCCGGATTGCTAGACGGGTGCTCTTCCGACTGAGCTATAGAAAACCCTAGACGGTGCTCGTCCCTGAAACCCCTTCATTCTCTTAGTTTGAGCGCAATTGTTAACAACTTCACTGCATTTACAAGCATGTACGTGTGTATTGGTAATTTATATGCAAAACTGTTTGAAACAAATTGTTGGCTGATTTGGCGTGACCGATTAGGGTAAATGTTTTATGTTTCTAAAAATATCGATTCTTATACGATAGTTGGCAAGTGTTTGTGTAGCACTCATAGTAAAGGGGTAGTTTGGTTTTGGTAGAGGGCGCTTCAAGAAATTATCTGTTGTAAGGTTATGAAAAACTGAGTGTAAACTTTGAGAAAGCATACAATTTTAATGACAGATTAAACTTTATTTTATCAAAATCGATTCAGAAACAGCTGAAATAAATCCGATCGGAATACACCTAGGACCCCTGCTTTATTCGATAACGAACAACAAAATAAATGGTTAAACTGTTTCAAAATGTAACAAAGAGGTTTAGAATAGTTGTTGATGCTCTCTCTATTCAATTATTATTTTAACATAACATCAGAAACACAATTATTTTTTAATAAAAAAAGTGTTTTTAGAGAGCGCCCTCTTGTGTTTTCACATTTTGGTAATGATTACAGGCATTTGACCTAGTCGCGTGTAAATTGTTACACCTTTCGAACATAGTGGAGCTATAAATTATAGTTTGTAATGTTATGGTACAGGTTTTGGTTAGTGAAATAAATTTTAAACAAAACCTTACAATCCCTTTAACGCTGAATTTAAATCAAATATTATAAACTTCAACGATAAGACTATAAACAGATGAATAAGTCAGAACCTACCAACGGTTGCGATCAGCTGATCCCCCAAGTCACCCAGCTCAGCTTCCAGCAGCTTCTCCCCGAGCACCAGGCGCAGGTCACGGCAGCTGTCTCCTTCCTGGGTAGATGCCCAAGTATGTAAAATATCCATAAATGCCGCTGTGTAATCATTGCATGTTTTAATCAATATCTTCCTCAACTCAGGATACGGAACGCCCAGTGTTATTCCAAGTGTTACATAGTCAGTGTGGCTAAGCTGCTTTGCCAACTCCAGTAGCTGTTTGTCATCCATGGTCCTGCAATGTGAGATTGAAATGAAAGAGCAAATCAGACGTAGATTAAGGGGTGGGAAATAGGATAAGCCGTTTCTTACTGATACCAAGGAGGTTTAATTTCACCTAATAAATTAAACCTCCTTGCTGATACTTATAATTACTTCATGTTGGGTATCACTTTTTAATATAAACAATAACACTGACGGGTATTACTAAACCCCTCACAAAAAGTTCCGCAATTCAAGTTTGATCGTTCATATCTCTCCTATTACTTTATCACCGTTTATGAATTTGGTATTATTGGAAAGCTTGCATT
Source organism: Echinarachnius parma (assembly GCA_037951105.1). Taxonomy (NCBI): domain Eukaryota; kingdom Metazoa; phylum Echinodermata; class Echinoidea; order Clypeasteroida; family Echinarachniidae; genus Echinarachnius; species Echinarachnius parma. The sequence continues at coordinate 105,626 of JBAMJV010001011.1, read as the reverse complement.
CCCACCTTTACATTGGTATGACATTTGCTATGTAATGTGCATGACACTCGAATATGGGGCAAAGTCAAAAGTGAAATGTCACAAAATGCATTGATATTGTCAACAGCGTACCCTCCTTTTCTTGGGAGAATAAAGTGTTCTGAATGATGTTAATTCGGTCATGCGTGAATGTCAATGGCGAATTATAATTTGCTTTGGAGGATGAAATGTGTCTTTACGAATTTGAGGTGGTGCAAGAACGTTTGTGTATGTTGTTAGGAAGATGTAATGTGTTTTATTGACTGATTGAGAAATTATCATTATGGTTGACATTTACACAGATTATTGCCGCAAGTTTGTCAGTCTTCCAAGTTTACACAAAATCCACCACAATTACAGTACAAACGTCTCTTTTCATTGTCCAAACAACTGAAGAACCCATTAATTACCACTTCAAAATCATTGCATCCTCCAAGAGAAATGATAATACGCCATTGAGATCATGCATGATCGCCTCAACATCATTCAATACATCACTTATTCTCTCAATTACATGATAAATCATATTGAAAATATCAATGCATTTTGCAACATGTCACTTTTGACTTTGCCCCATATTCGGATGTAATGCAAATTCCATGATAAAAAATCCTTAACAAATGTAATACTAATGTAAAGGGGTAAAAACAAGCTTTCCAATGATACCAAATTCATGAACGGTAATGAAGTAATAGGAGAGATATGAACGCTCAAACTTGAATTGCGGAACTTTTTGTGAGGGGTTTAGTTAGCAAAAATATTAGCGTTTGGCGTTCCGGGCCGTTGAAATGGAGTTCTTGGTATGGCAAAATAAATAATGTATTTAAATTCAATAAACGACTGTAACGTCATTCGAGAGCAGCCTGTGTAAATGCACATTAACCTAATAGATTGAAATACTTACATCAGAGTACCGATCTATTTATTTATTGCAAAGTGTTATTAGTTTCGCTAAAGGCAAGGCGATAATCATTTAGTCAATCTTCGGACTATGTAAAGGGGCCGTCACAAATCAAAAACGGAGCCCACCCGACTTTTCTGCGAGCTCAATATGGCATTTTCGCCAAGAATATGGCCGGCAGTGGCAGGTGCATGCTCGATCACTGCGGGCTCCGCCTCGTTTTTTAGGGATCGGCCGGCCGACATTCGCAGGGCACCGATACCTGCTTCCCAATACAGCGATTTTCGCCCGACCCCTTTTGTTTACTGATGAACGCCTGATATCTGATGACTGATGTCCATATACGGGTTCGCCCAAGCCCCGTCCAGTATGTGAAAGGGAGCGAAAAATAGGCCCGACTCCCTGGCGGATCGAAATTCGGCGACCCTCTGGCGATCTATAAATTAGGCCGGGGTCCGTTTGATTTGTGACGCAGGCTTAAGGGAAATAGTAATTATACATGAATCGAAAAGGCGATGATTTCTCACCAGTTTTTCCTCCTACGACTGAATTGGTATTCTTGTCAAACTCTTTGAATTATTGTAAAACGGTCGAACAGATATGTTGGTATCAATTAATGTGACCCTCATTATCAGCGCAAAAGTGATATGGTCCCTCCTAAGAGGAACTTGAACATGACATCATTTTACCTATAGAGTTCACTGTCACGTGACACGATACTGCACTGATTTAACTCTCACAGTGACGGTGGTGTCAATCCTCATATACTATACACATGTAGCAGCTCTTAATTTCTTAGTATGTTGGACATCGCCTTTAAGAGTTTGCCGAGGTCAGCACTCTGGTGTTAATTAGCATATTAAGCGTTGTGATGGCAACGGCGACCTTTGGAGCCAATTAGAGCTGAACACGCATCGCGGCGAGTTTCGCTGGTCGATAGATCGGAGGTTTTCCTCCCACTCTTCTATATCTCATCGTCCGGTTAGCACGCAGAATTATCGTGACAGTCGCCTGCAGTCGCCTGCCCCGTCGCCTGCAGTCTTGGCCGCGGTTAGTTTGAAGCTCCCGCCTTATTATCCGGCCGACCCGGAGATCTGGTTCGCGCAGATTGAGGCCCAATTTCTGACCCGGGGTGTGACTAGTGAGGCGACCAAGTTTGCATATGTGGTGTCCGGTTTGCAGCCTCAGTTCGCTCAGGAGATTCGGGACATCTTGATTTCGCCGCCTAAAGACCATCCATATGTGGTGTTGCCCACAGAGCTGATCAAGCGGACGTCGGCTTCAGAGCAAGAAAGGCTTCAGCGGCTCCTTACACAGGAAGAGCTCGGTGACCGCAAGCCTTCACAGTTTCTCCGCCGCATGGAGCAGCTGCTGGGTGGAAAAAAGCTTCCGGACTCCATCTTTAAACAGTTGTTTTTGCAAATAATGCCGCATCATGTGCAGTCAATATTTGCTTCGAGTAGGGATACCATGTCGTTGGCTCAGTTGGCGGACATTGCTGATAAGATATGCGAGGTGGGTTCACCTTCACCAGCGGTTGCGAGCGTCACAGCGCCATCTACGCCTCCTCTCGGCCCCCAGCAGGCTTCCGCCGACATCCAGCAGTTAGCCCAGCAGGTGCAGCACCTTACGCTACAGGTCCAGTCGTTGACTTCACAGCTTGGGCAGGACCGAGGTCGTCGACCATTGCGACCACCATCACCTGCCAATCAGCGTGATCGCCCGCGTTCTCGGTCGTACAGTCGACAGCAGGCCAACGGTTTGTGTTGGTATCACTGGAAGCATGGTTCGCGGGCCAGGTCATGCATCGCTCCATGCGATTTTCCTGCGGAGGCTCCAGACAGTGATTTTCGCCCTGTTCCACCTCGTGCGGGAAACGCGGGCGCCGGCAGCGTGTAGAGGCGGCGACGCTGCACGGCACCAGTAGCATTGAGAGTCGTTTGTTTTTTGTGCAGGACAAGAGCACGGGCACCAGATTTTTGGTGGACACAGGGGCAGAGGTGTCGGTGTATCCCCCTCGTCCGCAGGATCGCGGACAGCGTCCGTCGGCTGGCAGTCCTTCTTTGCATGCGGCCAATTCATCAATTATACGCACGTACGGGCAACGTTCGATTACACTGGATATTGGTTTGCGGCGAACTTTCCGCTGGGTGTTCTACATTGCAGATGTCCAGCAGCCAATTTTGGGAGCGGACTTCTTGCGCAATTTTGGTCTGCTCGTGGATTTGGGGAGGAATCGATTGAGGGACACTACCACTACGCTAAGCATCGCCACTATCGCCACTTCTTTTTCCTCTATCGGCCCGGCTCTGCGGCCCAGCGTGGGTGATAGGTTTCACGCCATTCTTCGTGGTTATCCTTCCATAACTAAGCCAGTATACACAGACAGCGCGGTAAAGCATACCACCACTCATCACATCGTTACCAAAGGTCCGCCGGTAGCAGCACGTCCGCGGCGTTTGGCAGCTGATCGGCATTCGATCGCCCGAGCAGAGTTTGAGCACATGCAGGAGCTGGGTATAATTCGGCCTTCAAGCAGTAATTGGTCATCCCCTCTGCATATGGTGCCCAAGAAGACTCCAGGTGATTGGAGACCGTGTGGTGACTATCGTGCCCTGAACACCGCAACGGTTCCAGATCGGTACCCGATTCCACACCTGCAGGACTTTGCTGCGACGCTCCACGGGAAAAAGGTATTTTTCAAGCTTGACTTGGTGAGAGCGTACCACCAGATTCCTGTGGAACCTGCAGACGTGCATAAGACGGCGATCACTACGCCGTTTGTTCTGTTCGAATTTGTACGTATGCCGTTCGGTCTTCGCAATGCGGCGCAGACATTTCAGCGTTTCATAGACGAGGCCCTTCATGACCTGCCTTTCGTGTATGCATACATCGATGACTTGTTGGTTAGCAGTACTTCGTTGGACGAGCATGAGCAGCATCTCACCATGCTTTTCGAGCGGTTGGCAGCGTACGGCATAATCATCAATCCGGACAAGTGCGTGTTTGGGGCGTCATCGTTGACGTTCTTGGGTCATCACATCAGCGCGCAGGGCATCGCACCTATGGACAGCAAGGTCCAGTCCATCAGGGAGTTCCCAGCGCCGACCTCCCTGCGGAAGCTGCGCGAGTTCCTGGGTTTGGTGAACTTTTACCGGCGTTTTCTTCCACACTGCGCTGATGTCCTGCAACCCTTGACCGATCTACTCAAGAGTAGGAAGAAGAAGAATGAGTCCATCACCCTGGATGAGGTTGCGTTGGCTGCATTCAACCATGCTAAAGAGGTTCTGGCCCATGCTACACTCCTGGCTCACCCTCGTCCTGGCGCACCGTTGTCTTTGATCGTTGATGCTTCTGACGTGGGAGTTGGGGGGTTGTGCAGCAGCAGATTGACGGCGCATGGCAACCGTTGGCATTTTTCTCCAAGCGCCTGCAACCAGCAGAGACTAAGTACAGTGCTTTTGGCCGTGAACTTTTAGCTGCGTTTTTGAGCGTGAAGCATGTCTGCCATTTCCTGGAGGGCCGTACGTTTGCTATCTACACCGACCACAAGCCACTTACCTTTGCACTGCACACCAAGCCTGATCGCCATTCACCGCGGGATCTTCGACATCTGGACTACATAGCGCAGTTCACTAGTGATATTCGCCATGTTAGGGGGGCTGACAACGCAGCGGCGGATGCGTTGTCGCGTTTCCATGTCGACGCATTACACACTTCAGCCACTATCGATTTTCGTCAGTTGGCCAGCGACCAGGAGGACGACGCCGGCTGGGCCGAGATTCAGCAGTCTACTTCACTGTCGTTCCAGCAGGTGCCGCTCCCGTCTTCTGATGGACACATTTGGTGTGATGTTTCAACGGGGCATGAGCGTCCTTTTGTTCCCGCTCAGCATCGCCGTGCCGTTTTTGACGCGTTACACAATATGTCGCATCCTGGAATGAGAGCTACACAGAGACTTATAGCTACCCGTTTCGTGTGGCCTGGAATTAATGGTGACATTCGTCGTTGGGCTCGCACATGCATCCCTTGTCAGCGTTCGAAGACTCATCGGCATGTAAGGGCGCCCCTTGGTTCGTACGCTACGCCTGACGCGCGGTTTGACCACATATACATTGATCTCGTTGGACCTCTTCCACCGTCGAATGGGTATGGTTATCTTCTCACTTGCGTGGATCGTTTTTCGCGGTGGGCGGATGCCATTCCCGTGCGGGACATGACGGCAGAGACTGTCGCGCGAGCGTTGGTGCACGCTTGGATCGCACGCCATGGTGTGCCTTCTACTATTACTACAGACAGAGGCAGGCAATTCGAGTCGCAGCTGTTTCGCGAGCTTGCAGCACTGTTGGGAAGCACACGCACACGTACAACGGCTTATCACCCAGCGGCTAATGGCTTAGTGGAGCGTTTCCACAGGCAACTCAAGGCAGCGCTTCGAGCTCATCAGCAGCCTAACCGATGGTTTGAGTGTTTACCCATCGTTCTCCTTGGAATTCGTTCCACGGTAAAGGAGGATTTGGGATGTACTCCGGCAGAGATGGTGTATGGAGCGACGCTTAGGCTGCCAGGACAGATGGTGGCGCCCTCTGCGCCAGAATTGGTACCTGATCCGACTAATTATGTGCACCGATTGCGGGATTACATGGCAGACGCCCACCCAGCGCAGGCACGGACACAGAACGTTTCTTCGCATGTGCCTGACGGACTTAAGGACTGTTCCCATGTTTTTGTTCGGTGCGATGCAGTGCGTCCTTCGCTTCAGCCACAGTACGACGGGCCTTACAAGGTGATACGCAGGACTCCTAAGTATTTTGTGTTGGATGCCCGTGGGAAGGAAGATACATTTAGCATTGACCGCCTTAAGGTGGCCTTTCTGGCCCCTGCTGTTGACGGCACTGTTCCAGATAGTACTCTTCGCGTAGCTGCAGATGCAACCACGACTACGACGGCGCCGCCAGAGCGAGCAACGAGGTCGGGCAGAAGGGTCCGTTTCCCTGCCAGGTTCGCGAGTTATGATACTGGTTGAGGGGTATCTTTTGGCATCGATCGCTTCTTCGTTCGGGTCGTTCGCAATCTAGGAGGGGGCTACTGTAGCAGCTCTTAATTTCTTAGTATGTTGGACATCGCCTTTAAGAGTTTGCCGAGGTCAGCACTCTGGTGTTAATTAGCATATTAAGCGTTGTGATGGCAACGGCGACCTTTGGAGCCAATTAGAGCTGAACACGCATCGCGGCGAGTTTCGCTGGTCGATAGATCGGAGGTTTTCCTCCCACTCTTCTATATCTCATCGTCCGGTTAGCACGCAGAATTATCGTGACAGCCGGCGACTTTTGTTAGAACGTTCTACCCCAGAGTTCGAGCAGTAAAACCAGCATATTCCCGCAAGCGTCAGTTTAGCGAAGCGTACCTTTTCGTCTTCGCGTTTTAGTGACTTTACCCCTGAAAGTCCAGGGATTCTTTCGTTCACCAAGGATTGGATTTTCATAGCTTTAGATTATTTCCGCTTGCGCTGACCGAGTTGGGTTAGTGCAATATTTATTAAGTTAGAATCGCGTTCTCCGAGCTAAGTAGCGACACAGTAGAAACGCGTTCATTATTGTGAGCGTCGAGTGAGCTGACTCTTCGAACCGCGTAAGCACAGCTCAGGAAAGACACCTAGCGAGACGCCATTTTGTTTTGGAAGCAACCTCCCCGTTTACAACTTCACGGAGTTCTTCCAAGTCCAGAGTTCCTCAATTCCGAGCCTGACAGAGCTGTTGGTGAGTGGAAATTGTACAGTAACAATACGTTTCTACACACACAATGTGCAGGGCGTGTATATCTGGAATGCTCAGAGTTAATTAACCCTGTCCGCCTACTCATTTAGAGTGGTACCATATCTTTATAATGAATGAATGTATTATTGTATGCGAGATACTCCTCATTTTGAAGATCATGAAGCATTCCCAGTCTGTGAAACAATTTGGGGATTTTCCAATGCTATTGAATAAGCACAATAGACAACCACTGCTCAGCATAACGCGTAAATAAATAAATATGAAAGATGGTTAACAAAGTGAAAGAACCAGTGGCGTAGACAGGTTCTTACACCTGGGGGGATGATTTTCCGTTCAGTTCACCGGACCAAGACTAATTTGTTCGCGGCCGAGACCACCTGCCCAAATATTTTGAGACCAAGGCAATTGCTCGGAAGTCCTCTCAGTGGGGGGGGGAGGGGGGGGGGGGGGGGGGGGGGTGTCAAATTTCGAAGCCGAGACCAAGTACTTTCAAAATTTTCGTGACCGAGACCATGTTCCTTCGGAGTTGAAAACCCCTCTCAGTGGGGGGGGGGGGGGGGGGGGGGGGGGGGGGGGGGGTGTCCGTACAATTTTTTCCAAACCGAGACCAAGTACTTTCAAAATTTTCGAGACCGAGACCAGGTTCATTCAACTCTCTCAGTGGGGGGGGGGGGGGGGGGGTTTCCGTTGCAAAGAGTCGAGACCAAATACTTTCGAGACCGAAACCAGGTTACTTCAAAGTTGAAAACCCCTCTCAGTGGGGGGGGGGGGGGGGAGGGGAGGGGGGGGGGGGGGTGTCCGTACAATTTTTTTTCAAGCCGAGACCAAGTACTTTCAAAATTTTCGAGACCGAGACCAGGTTCATTCAACTCTCTCAGTGGGGGGGGGGGGGGGGGGGGAGGGGTTCCGTTGCAAAGAGTCGAGACCAAATACTTTCACAATTTTCGAACCCGATTGAGATCTTTGACAATTTTTGGTATCGAGATCGGGTTTTAGTCGGTTGTTACCACGTTTTAATCGGTAGAGACCAGGATTTAGACGGTCAAGATAGCTTAAAAGTAGTCTCGAGACCAGCTAAAATGTGAAAAGGGGGGTTCAAACCCCCCCCCCCCCCCTTACAGCCATTTTTGGGTCAAAGGGGGGGGGGGGGGGTTGAACCGCCAAACCACCCCCCCCCCCCCCTGTGTACACCTATGCATACAACTATCCTTCCCTAAAACCTGGGGGGGATGATTGTACATGCCATCCCCCCCACCTTGTAAGGTGGGGGGGGGGGGATGCATCCCCCTCATCCCCCCCGTTGTCTACGCCCCTGGAAAGAACCATAACCACCTACTCATTGTGAGTGTTATCATGCCTAAATCACGTATGTACAGTATATAATGCACGGAATATGGCACATTCTGCCTAGTTTGTTACCACTGTCAGTCTCTCATATTTAATCGGGTGTGTGTACATTTATATCGTTTAGGCAGAGTCACAGTCAGTTGGGAAGACCTGGGTACGTGATCCCAAAATAATTGGACGAAGCAATACTATATATGCGGGGAAATCTGGGAACAAAACAAAATACATAGGCCTACATGAGATGTACCCCAATAATGTAATAGTCTTAGCAGTCCATCGCACCCACGAGTTCATGCAAAATATATATTTCCACTAGGATGATATTAAATTGATAATTTTGTTGTTATTCCTCAGATTGTGTTAGGCAATATTTAAATTCTGCCACTTTTAAATGCCAATCAATTACATTCTTATTTATAGTTTGTATTGTATTGTTATAATATGTATATTTTCATTCAATGTATGTAATTTTTAGTGTTTTTTACCTTGTAAGTTCACTTGTAATTTAGCCTTTTGCCTACACATAGTTGAATAAAATACCTTGAATTGAATTGAATTATATAGCTTTCAATTCAAATGAGAATGTATGTGTGTATGGGTCTGCAAAATGAAGACTAGCCATTGTCTAGGACATAGGCCTATGTCAAATGAATAGTTGAGTTTTGGTATAGAGCTGGCTACAAACAATATAATTTTGTGAGATAATGATATACTGGCTGTCAAACATCAAAGAACATACAATTTTAATGACATAGTAAACTTTATTTGATCAAAATCGGTTCAGAAACGGCTGAAATAGCCATAAACATATTTTGTATTCAAAAGTTTCTCCGACAGGGAACATTTTGACTTTTAAGAAGAACAAAATGCTTTTAGACTACTTTGAACAAATCTAAATGTAGGTTTTTATAAAGGTGTTGATGACATCTCTAGTGAATCATGATAAATCATGATGCATCATTTTAACAAATCATCAAATGTACAATTTTGTATGAAAAATGGCTAAAACCAATGAATGTTTTAGAGAGCGCCCTCTTGAGTTGTAACGGCTCTTTTTGAATGATTAAAGGGATTTTACTTACCATCGCTTGTAATTGTGTATACTCTTCGAGCATGGTGGAGTTATTACAGGTTACTACTTTGGTTACTGAAGTTAAGTTTGATTTATACTCAACTATTCCTTTCAGCTGTGTGTCTTTGTCTCCAAACTTAAGCGTGTAGAAAGTGTATGTACTTGCAGATAATCGGCGCATACGGAACTATCAGTTATGTTGATGATTATTGTTTATGGATAATTAGTACACAACTTTTATTTTGTTAAAGGGGTAGTTGAGTTCTGGTAAGTTATGGTCAAACTGAATTTTAGTAACCAAAACCTGCATCATTACATTACAAACTAATAGTTATAACTCGACAGGAATACAAAATTACAAATGACTTAGTAAAGATCCTGTTATCATTCAAAAAGAGCCATTAAAACTCAAGAGGGCGCTCTGTAAACACTCATCGGTTTCAACCATTTTGAATAAAACATTGTTCATGTAATGCTATGTTGAAATAGTGATTAGATAGAGAGATAATCAACAACTAATTAAATAACAATTTTGTAATTATTTGAAAAGAGGAAGCATTTTTTCGAATTTTTAACGGTTGTTTCAAAATTATGGAATAAGTCTGGGGCCCCACATTTATTACAAATAGCTATGCTTTTGGATATTTCAGCCGTTTCTGAACCGATTTTGATTTTTAAAAAACAAATTGATTAAAATGTTATGCTCTTTCAAATTTTACACTCAGTTTTTCATTATCTCACAAATAATAAATCTATGTAGCGCCCTCTCTACCAAAACTCAACTATCCCTTTAAGTGTTGTACATTTATTTGATATCACTCACTACGGTAGTACCAAACACATAATTTTCATGATATTATAAGCATACATATTTGTCTTGATATCATAAGCATACATATTTACGCTGTGTTCTTATTTCCTTGTTTACTGGTTTATAATCAGCAGAAAGGAAGACATAATGAGATTTTCGTATATAAACCCCCAAATTGTTAAATAATTATGAAAAATACATTATCTATTACCTTCAATGTCGATAAGAAGACAGATGTGCTGAAATTCACCAATATGACCACGGCTACATGGGAACTGTACGAGATCTTCCTCAAGAGTCATGTCATTAAAGATATATCAATATACTATTTTAGTCCTGTGCAACTACTTGTGGGAATTTTTACTGAAATATTGCACAATCCTAGAATAAATACTTGTTGAATAGTGCATGCGTCATGGCCACTGCATGCACCGCTGAACTGATTGAAAAGACGCCCAGAATAACACAAACACAACCGTGTTACATAAAGCCGGGCGCAGACAGTGTCGACTCGATCGGATCCGACTGGTTTTCAATCAAGCTAGAGTCGGGCCCGATCAGTCGGAGCCCAGTTATCATGCTGAATCGGACCCGACTGACTTCCGAATGGCTTCCGACTTGGATATTCTGAGTCGTGAGGCGACATTATACTGACCCGATCTGTCTGAAAACCAATCGGATAAGGTCAGAGCCGACTCGACCCGAAACGACTGGTTTTTAGTCAAGCTAGAGTCGGTTTTGCTCAGTTGTAGCCGATTCAACATGTTGGATCGGCCTCGAATGATCTCCGCCTGATTCTTGACCGGCCAAAACAGGCGTCCTGAGCAACGTATACTGACCTGGACCGACTGGTAGCTAGCCAGACGAATCGGTTCAAGCCGGCTCTGTGTGCAATGGGCTGTAAGGTGCGTAGCGTGGTCGGCATGATTAAGGGAAGAGCTCGAAAATGATTCGGGAGGACATACTCTTCGTAACGCGACTGCCTGAAGTATTGTATTATCTTGTCATTTTAATGTAAATTTATATAAAACCCTCACAAAAAGTTCTTCATTTCAACTTTGAGCGATCATATCTCTACTATTGATTCCTTATCGTTCATTAATGTGGTATCATTGGAAAGTTTGTATTCCGCACTTTACATTTGCTATGAATATTTTATTGTGGAATGTGCACGACACCCGAATATGGGGCAAAGTCAAAAGTGAAAATGTTGCAAAATGCATAGTGCACCCGGCCTTTTGTTGGGAGAATAATGTTATTTCTTTTGTGAGGGGTTTATAATAATGTTCAGCGCTCCTCATGATAATTGAAATACAAGTCCCCCGGTGCACCCCCCCCCCCCCCCCCCCCCCCACCCCTGTCACCTTAACTGGAAAATCCTAGCCTCGCCACTGCATTACACCCAGATTAACACACTTTGCTCTTTCACAAACCAACATACCACAAGATCTGAGCACACCCACGCACAGCACACACAATAGCTGCATGCTGCTCGTCGATCCACATACAAACAACTATCGTTTCCACACGGCACAACTAAATATTAAAAATTAAAAACCACTATTAGAAGAGCTGGGCCTCATTGCAGAAAGAGATCCAATTGATTGTAAATTTAAATTAATTCCAAGTCAGATCATGTGACTCCATGCGCAAATATGATTGGTTGAAATGCGCAGATTTGTCTGACTTACAATTAATTGCAACTTATGATCGTTTGTGTCTCTATCTGTTACGGGACCCTGGAGTAAAACTTAAATTGTGTTTTAAAAAAAAGTGTACTGCATTGAGTGTACTCTGTGATATGTTTCATGATACATTTTAATATTCCATTTATCACATAAACATTTTCAGACAAAAAGGTAGTACCATAAACAGGTGCGACTTTGGCCGCCGAAGTAACTGTTTGAGAAAGTTGACAAAATTATGTATTTCCATCGAGTCTTACTTATTTGAAAACAAATCTGATTATTTACATAGAAAAATTGAAAAAAATTGTATCAAGTAATTTAGGCTCGATGAAAAAACCTCTTTCTTAAAAACTGGCCAAAGTCACCTCGGCGGCCAGAGTCACCATGGTTTACGGTGTACATGATCCCACCGTATACAAATTAAATTACATATGCGTGATTCGATTACAATAAACAATAAATCTATATATTCTCACGACTTGAAGACACATATTCAAAAGTTATTATTTAGGATTCAATTCATTTTGTAATAAATGTACTGAACAATGCATGGCTTGTGTACATAAAAATAAACATACATCTTTACCGATTATATTATGCACGGATAGCCTTGCCGGAAAGAACACACTCATCAACAGTGTGAACACAGTGTGAACACTGTGTTTCACAGTGTGGACCACGATGTTAACTTCGGGTGTTTTCACAGTGTGAAAGCCAACTCACATTGTGAGCACACTGTGAACACACTATGTGCACCATGTGAAATTGTTATAAGATACAAAGTGTGAGTGCACCGTTTTACACACTGTGAACGCAGGCAATTTCACACTGTGGCGGTAGTGCCCTCACAGTGTGTTCACAGTGTGCATTGGTTTTTAAATGTTTTTTTTAAATCTTCAAAGAAACTATTGGCTTCACAAACTTGTTAAGTCCAACTTAGAGTTAAGTTCAACTTATGATTTTTGTGAAACACCCCCCCCCCCCCCCCCCCCTGCAGATCCATGTACGTATGATTTAGTTTGATGATGTTTTTTTGTTTTTGTTCTGGGACTGATCTTTCTGAACTATTTGGTTGAATGGTGGAAAACATTGTTGGTGTTATTTAATTTTTATGTCATAGGAATTATGACGGTGTGTTGAGCCCTGCGAGCGTATCTTCAGTTATATAGTCCTTCAAACAGTCGAGTTTGTACGTCCATAAAAACGCCTGGTTTTGCTTGTTCTGAGACTTATCTTTCTCAACTATTTGTTGGAATGGTGGAATTGTGTTTGGTGTTTGTAGTTCACTTTAAGGTTATAGGAATTATGAGGGTGTATTGAGCCCTGCGAGTGTTTCTTCAGTCACGTAGTCCTTCAAACAGTCGAGGGTATACGTCCACAGAAACGCCTGCTTTTGCTTGTTCCTGCATGATATCAGAAAGAAGAAAAACGGGAGAGAAAGAAAAAAAAATATTAACATTCTAGACGTATTTTTTTCATTTTTGTATTATAGTTGGCCATTAACCCTATTAAGGCCGGGCTATTTGAGGTCTTCAGCAGGCCGGGGGGGGGGGGGGGCCATTATGGCCCCCCCCCCCCCCCCCCTAAGATCTCTGCCGCGGAGCGTCCGATCGCCGTAAAAATTTGCACGCGTGATAAGTGAAGTGTATAGAATACAATGGTAATTTTTTTAAATTTTGAAAAATTCATTAATTTGCATATTTATGGTAATTTATGCAAATAAGTCATGACATTCATATTTTTACCCATAAATCATATATTCTTCATAATTAAACTCTGGTTTTCACTACATATATTCTTTAGAGCATTTGGAATGATACTACAACAAAAAAAATTGGAAGAGCCCGGTTCTTCCTTTTGTTTTCTATTGTTTTATTAATTTCTTATGTATTTCTTTGTTTTGTTAACTTATGTATTTTATTGTTTTTGTTGTTTATTTTATTTCTAACTATAATTTAACTGTTTTGAACCCTAAAACCAACATATAAAATGTAAACAACACCAAATATCTAATAATACATCTCATTTTATGAAAATTGATATTTCCATATGTTTTGTACACAAATCACGAAATTTAGCGATTTTCGGGCTGACATGCATAGACAAAAGGTCACGTGACTTTGTAACGGAGGGTCCGATTTTCGAAATTTTTGTTTTAAAACGTGCGCAAGACCCGAAAGAAAAAAGTCACCAAGCAGCGGCGCGTCATCTTGCGGCGTTTTGGAGCAATACAAAAAATTCCGGAGGGGGGGGGGGGGGCCATTATGGCCCCCCCCCCTCCCCCGGCCTTATTAGGGTTAAATATTCAATTTGTAGACTTCTATTAATTAGACAAAAAATAGTGCGCACTCGTTTTTATTTAATGAGGTGTTAAAGATGGTCGAAAATTTACTTCAATAAATAATAGGGTATGTACATTATCCATTAATTAATGATACTATATAAATATTAATAGTGTGTGTCTGCATGTATTCTACGGCAGTTAGACTGCAGGGTGGTTTCGCATTTTCACTATGTTTACCAATTGGTTTAGATGGCTGCATGGACATTAACTTCATTGCAACAACAACAAAATGCTCTAGGATATGTGTTATATTTATTAATGATAATTTAATATCGATCATATCATTACCTGAGTAGAGAAATAAGATTCAAAAGGGAAATCATCATGCAATGCAATGATACTAAAAGAAAATAATATAATTTGAGTAATACAAGAGTAATATAATCGATCAAAGTTGAGTTTCCGAACTTTTTTTGAGGGGTTTAGAACTAAAAGGGACATATTCCCCATCATACATTTACCTTTGATTATGTTCTCTACACATTAAAAACAGAATTTCATGCAAATACGACCAACATTGGCCCTTTATGCTAGGGATGAGCATCATTCAAAGTAGAGGGCGCTCTTCCCTTAGATGTTTAGATAGTTATAAAGATGGCTGAACATTTCCAGGAAAACATCTAATTCTTCAAATCAAAAACAAATTGTAGTCTGGGGTATGTGTTCTCTAGAAGCTATTCATTAATGATAAATTAATATCGTTGGTATGTCATTACCTGGGTAGAGAGGTAAGTCAGGTTGGTTTTCGCATACTCAACATAGAGGGCGGTCTATCCGTTGTGAGGATTTCTAGATCGAGTTGTAACATTTGTTTCAACCCATTAACACATCGCGATAGGCCATAATATGGTATGCGTTATCCATTTACTAATAATAGATTGGTATCAATCGCATCATTACCAGCTGAATAGGCGTAGATACTTACGTAATAACTATTCATCTGGGGAGTGAATGAATATATCACCCCCCCCCCCCCCCCCTCCCACACCTGATGAATAGGTATCAATGACAGATTTACGCCCATAATTACCTAGGTAGGGAAGTAAGACTGGTTGGTTTCGCATCCTCAAAATAGAGGGCGATCTTGCCCTCATATATCGGGTTTGCAGCGGCCTGGATGGTCGACAGAGCGCCTTGGAAGGGATCACGAAGAAGTGCTGCGGACCAAAACAAAAAATAAATAAATGTTGACCTTTTTTCTTCTTCTTCTTTCGTATGAGGCTATGGATATACAACATTTATGACTTGCAACAATCTACCACGGAAGCTCGTCCAGAGCCCCGTTGTTACAATCGATTGTAAGTTACAATTAATTGTAAGTCGGATAATGTGTGCCTTTCAACCAATCAGATTTGTGCATTCAAAACACGTGGGCCCCGTTCAGTGCAGAAAGGGATATACAATCAATTGTAGGTCGGACAATTTGTGCGTTTCAACCAATCAGACCTGCCCATCTACAACACATGACCTGACTTACAATCGATTTTATCTGTTTCTGCAAAGGTGCCAGTTCACGTGTTCCCGCTCTGCATAATTCCATAGAAACACATCCTCAATTCTACGAAGTGTTGCGTAATTTAGTATGAGGCTACAGAAACACTAGACAGAAAAATCCACCTCGTTACGGGGTCCTTTAATATTATGACGTCATACTATATCAACCCCCAAGATAGTGTAAAGATGATAATGAAACCAGACACAGTCTCAGTGGAACACGCTCGGAATATAGACTGATTGTTCGGTTTACAGAAACACACACTTGTTAAAGGGGTGATCTGGGCCCCGTTGGCGTTGCAGAAAGAGTTACAATAGATTATGAAGTTGCAATTGAATGGTTATTCAAACGTAAAATGCGTAGAAATGTTTATGTACATAGCGCAGGGACTGTGTTTAGTTGAACAATTGTAATGTAACATGATTGCCATGTGTTTTGTGCATATATTTACATGACCAACAGCACGCAACGCAGCACATCCATCTCCAGGGCTCCGTTGTAGAAAGAGATACAATCGACTGTAAGTAACGATTGATCGTAAGGCAGAAAATTTACGCGTTTCAACCAATCAGAATTGCGCATCTAGAACACGTGATCTGACTTACGATTAATTGCAACTTAAAATCGATTGTATCTCTTTCCGCAACGGGGCCCTGGACAGCGTTTACGCTTTTGAGAGAGTAATTCGTCAAGGTTCAAGGTTCAAGGTATTGTATTGGACCCCTATGAAAACGTACCTTTGGAGGATGGGTGTTCCGCCCACGAGCTCGAATAGACCGCTTCTGTAATGTATGCAAATGATATGCGTATGACGTAAGACTCCCCGTTGGCAAACTTAACAATAGTAACTAGGTCCGGCAAGCTAAGTTTGCCGGAGCTTACTGGACCTAGTTACTATTGTTAAGCTTGACGACGGGGAGTCTTACGTCATACGCATATTATTTGCATACATTACAGAAGCTGTCTATTCAAGTCAAACGAGTCTCTACTGATGATCGGCATGATGGGGACAGTAGTAGAAAACGCTTGTATTACAATACCCGGCGCAGACAGAGCTGACGCGACCCGATCCGACTGGTTGTCAGCCTGAATAACCCAGTATGTGCTGCGTAAGGACTCCGGTAGTTCCAGTCAAGTGCCAGTTGGAGGTCATTTAAGGCCGATTCAACATGTCGGATCAGCTCCGACTGGGTGAAACTGTTTCTAGCCTGACTGAAAACCTGTCGAATCGGGTCGGGTTGGCTCTGTCTGCGCCAGGCTTTATACGGACTATACAGGGTGGCCCCAAAAGACGGAATGGGGTGCTTCCAAAAATAAAGTAACACTTATTATAATATCCATCGGATTGGGTGTCTTTATCCAATGAAAAACAATACCAAGAACAGTAATTTTGGACGTGTAGTATTTGTTTAAGTGCGCCGTAGGTGAGACCATGTCAGGTTCCCATTTTTACCAAGTCAGTGTCTGATAAATGCAACTTACTGCCTGCCGATTCTCTCTGCACCACTCGGTATACACAAAGTAATGCACAATGGCGCACGGATTGCTCGCGTGTTCAATGGTATAGCGAGATAAGTGCGATTTATCAGGCACAAAAATGTGAACCTGGTAGTGTCTCACTCACATGTACCGCCCTAACACAACAACTGCACTACCAAAATGACTGTTCTCGGTATCGTCTTACATTGGAAAAGACAATCTATCCGATGGACATGTTCATTTTGTTTTAACTTTATTTTGGGGAAGTGCCCCGTTCCGTTTTTGGGGGTGTCACTCTGTATAAATCGAAACGTTACGTAAGACCGCTTTGGTAATGTATGCAAATAATATGCGCATGACGTCAGACTTCCCGTCGTCAAGCTTAACAATTGTAAATAAGTCCGACAAGCTAGCTTGCCGGACATGGTTTCTGAGTCTGACGTCATGCGCATATTATTTGCATACATTACCAAAGCGGTTTATTAATCAAACCTACACATTGATCTCAGAGCGCCTAATAAAAACCGCGTCGCTCGAGTTAATCGCTGGCCCTCCCGTGAAAATATGTCCGTCTCTACAATACCAGGGTGCAGCGAAAAGACACTGACGTCACTTCCTTGTAGCCTCTCTGATAGACTAAACATCTGCATAATCTGAGTAGAAACAAATGCAAATATAGATTTTTTTTTTTTTAATTGGCTTCGCCGTGAATTTGAATACAGCTAGTTCGTTATTCCAAAGGACCGAATAATCCGACGGTGCTTTATTCAGAAAATGAATTCGGGTTCGATATTCCGAATATAAACATATTCTATTTTGTTTTATTCGCAGATCCCTACGTCAGGCCCTGCAATAGGCGATTACACCAAAGAGTAGAAAGAAAGGAAAAGTGTTAAAGAACCTGTCTATAGAGGTCACCTGTCTACCGTGGCCACTTGTCTTTCTTCCCTTCGATGGTCAATATACACAAGTTTGACTGTATCTTATAGATAGATGTCACCTGTCTACAGTAACCACTTTTCGTACTTCCCTTCAGTGGTCCCTGTACACAGGTGTGACTGTATGCATAATTACCCACGCCGATGAAATCGGCAGGGGGTTATGTAAAGGGTTCCGTATGTTTGTTTGTTTGTTTGTTTGTTTGTTTTGTTTTTTTTTTGTTTTTTTTTTTGTTTGTTTGTGTACAAGATAACTAGAGAACGGGTGAACGGATTTGCACCAAATTTTCAGGGAATGTTTGGATAGTGACATGGAAGAATCGATTAGATTTTGGTGATGATTGGTTGACCCCTGCAAATTCTGTGGAACCTTGAAGTTTGAGTATGTATTTAATTAGGCATCGTCATTCGGCGTTACATGGCGTGCGCGCATGGGCCATATTTTTGTACACGTAGTTTGCGCGATGTTTGGCTGTGGGCAATGCAACTTCGCTATTGCAAGGTGGAGGGATATACTATTTTTCCAAATGTAATGCGGTCAAACAGCTGATTGAACCACGTAATATAATATGCATGTGAAGTATACACAAGAGATGCTTGCGATGATTATAGATCCGGTTCGTGTTTTGAATCGAGAAACTCGACCAATTTCAACCTCCGTAAGTCATTTTTTGCCGCATTTTCGCAGTGAACTTTGTTGAAATCTCAAATTTTCGAGCAATCGGAAGTAGGGTGCACTTTGGAAACTTACATTTTTGGATGATTCAGGTGTTTTTACGATATATTCTCGGAAGATTTGTCTGCCTCAAGCAGTCTCACATAATCATTTTTGTCAATAATTTTGTACACTGCCTCGCCATGGGGCTGCCGCGCCGCAAGCAAGCGGCCTACACCCTGGCCTAGGCATTTTCACTGCAGTTCGCCAGTTGCAGTCGCAAAATAATAATTAATGGCATTAATGCACACATCCTGGCCCAATGACCAGAACAATGGTGATGATCCTCTCAAGTGGACAATTTACATGCAATTTAAACTTAAACGCTTAAGATAAACATACAGTTCATACACTCGTTCTGTTCAACGGTTGATCACTATGTTTTAGGATGCATCGGTAAGCAAAACAGGGTTGAGGCCGACGAAGGGGTAGAACAGGGCTAATGGGAGGCGTGGGTATGCTGACTTTGTCGGCCTTCTAGTTTGCTAATGAAGACTTACCTGATAGAGTTTTGTGTTGGAGTATCTTTGTGTTTCGTCCGAGACTTTCCATTGGTTTGACTGTACAATGTTATAGAACCTGTCTATAGAGGTCCACTGTCTACAGTGGCCACTTTTATTACTTCCCTTCGGTGGTTAATATACACAGGTTTGACTGTACAGTAATATAGAACCTGTCTATAGAGGTCACCTGTCTACAGTGGCCAATTTTTCGTACTTCTCTTAGGTGGTCACCTTACACTGCTTTGATTGTATGCATAATTTGCTAATGAGGACTTGCCTGATAGAGTTTTGTGTTGGAGTATCTCTCTGTCCCGTCTGAGACTTTCCATCGCTGCATATCGGCCTCACTCCAAACCGCTTGCCTGTACGCCAGGGAAGAGACTAGCACAATACGACGATCTGACCCGGAAGCAGTTGCTTTTATCACCGGAAGTAGATGCAGGATGAGCAAGAAGTGGGAAAGGTAGTTGACCTGGAACTGCATCTCATGTCCGTCCACAGTGGGATCTGTAAATTATAGGACAAATGCATGTTCACCAGAGTGGACTGGTACGTGATGACGTCCCGATGAAGCCCCGCCCCCATATCCAACCACTGTATAATCTGTAAAATATAGGACAATTGCATGTTGACTATAGTTGACAGGTACGTGATGACGTCACAATGAAGCCCCGCCCATTTTGCGGTCAACCATCTTGGCTGAGCACCAACATAAATTTGACAATGGCATGTTCAATAGGCGACTGTAGGTGATTGATGATGTAAACAAATAAAGCCCACCCCAATGTTCACCCATTAATTGTTCAGTCAACGTTTCCAGTCGAGACTGGTAGGTGATTAAACCACACCCCACGTTCACCCAATTGTTTGGTCACCCGCCTGATTAGTCGAGTAAGCCTACCACCTTGGATTTGACATAGGCATTATCGCTAGTGGACTGGTACTTGATGACCTCACAATAAAGGCCCGCCCCCATATATTCAACCATTGTTCGACTGATTTTGCTACAATGCATAGTATTTTCTAGTGTTGTCGTTTTCGGGAGTATTTACTACCCGGGACTCGCGATTTTTCGGGCGAGTCCCGGGTACCCGAAATGTACCCATTTGTTTATAACACGATCTGTCACGCCAGCTGGGAAAACATGTTTTATTCAAGTGACAAACATTGAGCGCATTTATGACAATAAATCATCTTCTTGAATGAACATGAAAGCTCTGGCGTTCAACGAGGAGACTTCCCCTTTTATCGGGAAATCGAGTATCGATTTTTGTGCCCGGGACTCGAGATTTTTCGGCGGGACCCGGGTACCCGGGACTCAGCGACAACACTAGTATTTTCATACCGTTTGATCCGTTCACGATGCCAGCATTGCACACAAGGACATCCAGAGGAAGACCCCTCGTCTTGTAGGCTTCAACGAAGGTCATCGTGTTTGCTAAGGAACCCAGATCCAGCGCCATGAACTCCACCTTCAGAGCATCAGCCTGGATGATAGAGGGAGGAGGAGCTAGGGGTTAAAGTTATGTAACTTATAAATGCAGCGAAACTATAATGTCAACGCCAGGGCTACATATCGATAGATATGATCAATAGATATTGACTATGATATGAAATGTATAGCTAGATGAAATGTGTTTTATGTATTTCAATTGAAATACGTTACGAATGTAATTTAATTGATTTTACATTTCCGGAGGCCCATGGCCAACAAGCTCACATTAAACAAATAAAATATATAAGTATATGTTGTATTCATTGTATAAATGTGTTCTTCTGTAGATCTATGAATATATATACACAGTATCGTGATACATTTCTAAATAATATAATTTGTCTGGAAACCAATTGTTTAATTTGTTGGTGTAATAATATATGGGAAATGTTACTTTTCATTTATAAACCAATACTTTAGCGAAATTAGCGGTGTTAGTTCCCTTTAAAGACCATCAGGCGTCGGGATGCTACACTGCGGTCCGCCATTTTGAACTAGGCTAGTTTGCATACACCGCATAACACGGATTCACTTAGTCTAGGTTCTATACTCTGTATAATATATACCTTTCCCCCATATATCGCGTAACCCTGTGAACGGTACGCCCGGTGAACCTGTACGGATAGTTTCACCGGGCGTATCGATTCATAGGGTTACGCGATATGCATGGGGGAAAGGTATATTATACAGAGTATAGACCCTTGACTAGGATTCATTGTGCAGTACGCACCGCGCGCAAGATGGCGCCGTGCATCTGATATACGGATCCCAACCACCTTTAACATACCTTAATAGGGACCTTAGATGTGTCCTTCCTGGTCTTCTGCTCCTCATGTTTCTTCTTCATCCGTTCGATGGCCTGAAATATAAGGAGGAATTCAACACAATGTAATGTAACTATGCACAGTCGATGGCCTGAAATATAAGGAGGAATTCAACACAATGTGATGTAACTATGCACAGTCGATGGCCTGAAATATAAGGAGGAATTCAACACAATGTGATGTAACTATGCACAGTCGATGGCCTGAAATATAAGGAGGAATTCAACACAATGTGGTGTAACTATGCACAGTCGATGGCC
Organism: Echinarachnius parma; assembly: GCA_037951105.1. Classification (NCBI taxonomy): domain Eukaryota; kingdom Metazoa; phylum Echinodermata; class Echinoidea; order Clypeasteroida; family Echinarachniidae; genus Echinarachnius; species Echinarachnius parma. The sequence goes on along the minus strand of JBAMJV010001011.1, from coordinate 83,959 downwards.
TGAAATATAAGGAGGAATTCAACACAATGTGGTGTAACTATGCACAGTCGATGGCCTGAAATATAAGGAGGAATTCAACACAATGTGGTGTAACTATGCACAGTCGATGGCCTGAAATATAAGGAGGAATTCAACACAATGTGGTGTAACTATGCACAGTCGATGGCCTGAGGTATATGGAGGAATTCAACACAATGTGATGTAACTATGCACAGTCGATGGCCTGAAATATAAGGAGGAATTCAACACAATGTGGTGTAACTATGCACAGTCGATGGCCTGAAATATAAGGAGGAATTCAACACAATGTGATGTAACTATGCACAGTCGATGGCCTGAGGTATAAGGAGGAATTCAACACAATGTGATGTAACTATGCACAGTCGATGGCCTGAAATATAAGGAGGAATTCAACACAATGTGGTGTAACTATGCACAGTCGATGGCCTGAAATATAAGGAGGAATTCAACACAATGTGATGTAACTATGCACAGTCGATGGCCTGAAATATAAGGAGGAATTCAACACAATGTGATGTAACTATGCACAGTCGATGGCCTGAGGTATAAGGAGGAATTCAACACAATGTGGTGTAACTATGCACAGTCGATGGCCTGAAATATAAGGAGGAATTCAACACAATGTGATGTAACTATGCACAGTCGATGGCCTGAGGTATAAGGAGGAATTCAACACAATGTGGTGTAACTATGCACAGTCGATGGCCTGAAATATAAGGAGGAATTCAACACAATATGGTGTAACTATGCACAGTCGATGGCCTGAAATATAAGGAGGAATTCAACACAATGTGGTGTAACTATGCACAGTCGATGGCCTGAAATATAAGGAGGAATTCAACACAATGTGATGTAACTATGCACAGTCGATGGCCTGAAATATAAGGAGGAATTCAACACAATGTGATGTAACTATGCACAGTCGATGGCCTGAAATATAAAGAGGAATTCAACACAATGTGATGTAACTATGCACAGTCGATATAAGGAGGAATTCAACACAATGTGGTGTAACTATGCACAGTCGATGGCCTGAAATATAAGGAGGAATTTAACACAATGTGATGTAACTATGCACAGTCGATGGCCTGAAATATAAGGAGGAATTCAACACAATGTGGTGTAACTATGCACAGTCGATGGCCTGAAATATAAGGAGGAATTCAACACAATGTGGTGTAACTATGCACAGTCGATGGCCTGAGGTATAAGGAGGAATTCAACACAATGTGATGTAACTATGCACAGTCGATGGCCTGAAATATAAGGAGGAATTCAACACAATGTGATGCAACTATGCACAGTCAGAATCATGTAATGAAGGGGAACGGTTCTAATAAAGTTGTTTTCCTTTGAATTAATTAGAAATAATTATTACGAATTATGATTGAAGTCTTTGGATATGTATTCTTCCACTGGGATGTTATATCTGTGTACAAACTACAAAGTCAGTGCAATAAGTCAACGAATATCACTTTGCATTTTCTCTCATTACTTCACGTCATGTGATATATCATTGAGTTGGACTTAACAATTATGGAAAGCCATTTGTAGCATTGGAATACAATATTCAAAAGCGAAAAGGCAAATATAAGAACATGAAATCTCCTTGAATTTACACATATTACACAATTTTGTGTTATATATATAAAATGTAATATATAAAATCACTTTCTATATTATATAAGTTTACTAGATACTGTTACTAATTGAAGATGAAAATACCATGTCAATATCTTGGGTTTTGTATGGAAAGGTTGTTCAATTACACTTGTTTAGTGCAAGGAAAACAAAATAAGACTTAAATTGACAAACATGCCTTTCAGAAAGTGGTTACCATGGCAACGGGAAAAGCCTGACACTTTTAAATTTCATACCACAATGTTCCCTATAACATTTTAGGAAAAGTCACCGAATTTGGTGAAAATTGGATGATAAATGTGGGCGTGGCAGTAAGAAATATGGTATGGGGGCTCATTCAGCCCCCCCTCCCCCACCCCTCGGGCTTGATAGGGTTAATACTAAAGTGTTCATAATATATATTACCTCTTTTGCCTTGGTTTCCGACCGACAAGCTATGATAACGGTCGCACCCAGCTGAGCTAGTGTCTTGGCCGCCTCATACCCGATACCTGCCCAACAGTGGAGATAACCAAACAAATTAACATTTCACATCAATTTAGTTTACATCTCTCCAAATAAATATTGTAAACATAAATGTACAACATGACAACATATTGCATAAACCCAGTGGCGTAGCTACGGGGGGGGGGGGGGGGGGGGCACGATGGGGCACGTGCCCCCCCCCCCCCCCCCCTCATAGTTCTGAAAAAAACAATGGAAAACATAAGGGGACATTTTTTGTAAAAACAAAGAAATACATAAGGTGTGCCCCCCCACCCAATAATTGTGGTGCCCCCCCCCCCCCCCCCAATCAGTCCGACCACGCCTCGCCACTGCATAAACCTAATTATAAATTCTAAATATTTGTTGAGTCTAATATTGGAGTAACTACAGGGGGATCTGCAAACAATATTATAAACCTGAAAGGGTAAATCCCTTTGATAATGAGTGATTGTTTTACTAATTCGCTTTAGTCGATCATGTAGCTGCAGTCACACCGCCAAACCGAAACCAGACCGAATTTCGACTTTATCGGGCACCGACAAGAGCCCAAACTGGGGTTAGCAGTCACAACAAAAGAGACCGACAATTCCGATACCAGTCCGACACCAAACCGCTAGCACCCCGAACGTCCCCGAAACGTCCCCGAATTATTCGGTCTCGTGTCGGTTTGGATTATTTTGGTCAACAACTGTGTTAACTTTCATTTTTTCTATGGCAATAGAACATCTTCCGATAATTTCACTTCTTTGTATTTTCTGTAATATACTGTACTGTAGATAATAAAGAAGGGTATTGAATACAAAAATATATGTTGAATATTACCAATGGAAAGAATAGACAGTGAATACAAAAATGAATTAGATATACTTAATAAAAAAAAATTATATTGAGTACCATCAAATATTGAATACAGATTATACAAATATATTGAATATAAACATATAAAGAAACTGACCAGAAATATATTGTGATTAAAAGAAGGCAAAGAAAGTGGGATTCCAACGTGGTTCGAACAAAAAGCTGTATCACTTCGGTGATCCCTCGCATATATCCCCAATTTGATTTATATCCTTCGGGTTTATGTCAGGTTTATAATAGTGTCTGACCATACTGGCAATGAGAATTAAGGGGTTTCAGGGACGAGCACCATTCTAGGGTTTTCTTTAGCTCAGTCGGAAGAGCACCGGTCTAGCAATCCGGAGGTCTCGAGTTCTAACCCCGTTGGAATTCCATTTTCTTTGCCTTCTTTTAATCGTAATAAAAAGAAGTGGAAATATCGGAAGAGGGCAGGGGCGTCGATCTGTCCGGAAAACACAATACATTGGTGGGGCGAGCTATTGTTTACAAACAATGCTCGCTCCCCCCCCCCCCCCCCCTCAATGCATTGTGTTTTCCGAACAGATCGACGCCCCTGGAAGAGGCAGACCTGTGTTCGCTCCTGTCACTACCATGGTTTTCCCGGTCAAGTCCACATCAGGCACACCAGCCTGCTTACCCAGTCTTGTTCCCATGGTAATCTGCATTATAAGTGCAACATAATAGAACCAAAGACTATAGAATCAAGCGGCTTTGATAAAACACAACATATTGTGTGTATATATACTCCGCAAAAAAAGAAACTGGACACTTGTAAAAGTTGAAATATTTCATATTAATGTACGATAAAGTGTAGATTATCATATTATGTCAAATTAAAGGGAATTTAGTCCTCGGCATGCAGGGTGTAAATGAAAGGTGTAATCGTTCATGCATGACATGCCATGGTCAATTAACAATAGCAAGGTCTGTTTTCAAAAATAGCAAAAACAATGGAGGACCACACCATTCGACTGAAATGATCAGGATGATAGTAAGCGTTTCACTTAAAACAAGATGTGCGGGGCAAGTAAATTATTACATTATTTAACTTTATTGTTATGAACAATCTCTGAAAATACAAATTCGTCAATAAAACAGGGGCAGGTTATGAGAGCATCATCATACTGGTCTGTATTAGAGGCATGAAGCTTGTCTGTTTAAGTGTGTCCCCTGCAATTTTAACCAGTTACCTAGAGAAATGTCATGTTAAAGAGTGCCCAACTGTTTGACCAATGGTGACATCAGGTTTTGAAGATCTGTGGAGTACGGTAGAATTCTTGAGAATAATTTATACCATTTTTCATGCTGAAATAAGGGCACAAACTGTGGTTTTGATTAATAAACCTTTGCCATGGAATTCCCTATTTTGTTACTTTTGGATGAAAATAAAACCTATAACGTTAACAATTTGTCTTGATTTATACTTTTTATTGAGATGAAGATATAAAAGGTCACATTTGTGTTGAAAATGTATGCCATGTCATGAAATTAGCGTTTTAGATTATGCTTATCAACATTTATATGGTTGAGTGGATGTTCCATTTTTGCTATTTTTGAAAACAGACCTTGCTGTGGTTAACTGACTGTGACAAGTCATGCATGAATGATTTCATTTAGATTTTATGCCAATATTGAAGAAGATCGTTTTATCTTTAATTTGATATACAATATCATATATTTGATCGTAAATGAATATGAAATATTTGGTCTCATTCAAGTGTCCAGTTTCTTTTTTTGCGGAGTATATATATAGCGCCTACCATAATCGTATCAATGTTGTAAATAAATGCATTCATCAGTCGACCAACCATCAGTCAATCAATATCGCAGATTTATAAAAAAAAAAAAACATAAAAAAACACTTTATATTAATGCACTTTTAACAACATTCAAGGAGGTATTCGCCTTCAAAAAGTGGATACAAAAAATGAAAAGAAATTAAGACTTACGTTACCTGTTAAAAACTACCTGCTTCTGAATCCCAAATCCCGTCAGAAGTGATCGCTCGTTAAAATTACAATGCCAGCAGAAATATGCAAATGAATACAGTCCTGGCGTCAGTTTAATTTACATTGGTGTACGTACTGTGATTGCCATACATGTGGAAGATTATGATAATGATCTTCTTACTGAAGAGCCTCAAGATGCGTTTTAAAAGCTTGTTTAACTAAGTTACCTATTATAATAGTACTTATCTATACATATGTTATACAACCTATAGTTCAGCATTGTTTAACATTTGCAGTATGTAGATGAGTATGATCGCATATTGTATAACTGTGACCAAAGATAAGTTATACACTATGAATAGGGTAGTCTAAAAGTGCTATAAAAAAGGGAATCATACAGTTATATTTCATTTTTTTTCAACCAAATATAAAAATATATACATTGTAAAATACAAGAATATCAACAAATGGTTGAGGTGCCCCTTTAAAGCAAGGCTTGTGAGCGGGGCACCTTAAGAACATAATCAACTAATTAACTAAATACAATTTGTACAAATAATTACTATATATTATAATAATTACAATATATTCCTATTTGACATATTCCCACACAGTACATATTAGCGGATGCATATTGACGACTTCCACCACGTCCACGTAAAACTATTGACCTAAGATTATTAGGGTATATAGTCCACACGCGGCAAGATTGATATGCTCATCATTATGACGTAATAGCCTGTGCATGATAAGTAAGGCAAACATGTAAACAGCTCTTGATGAGTTGGGTATTAGGGATGGTTGAGGTTTGATCAAACTGAATTTTAGTAACCAGAACCTGCACCATTATGCTCGAAAGGTATACAAAATTACAAACGACTATAATAGCAACAGGCCTTTTATAATTCAAAAAGAGCTGTTAAAACAATATCATGATCCTCGAGTCAGTGATGTTCTATTCAGAGTATTCTTTGCGGGATAGCGGGTTCATGGTGATGTTTGTTGAACACTCAATTTTACATTTATATAATCATAATGCTGTAATGATTATTGTAATTCGCAATTCTTACAAATTATGTTTTATACGAAGCTACGGTTCAAGTTTAAGTTCAAGTTTATTGTTTTCATGTTCACAAAATATATGTACAATTCATAATAATGTAATAACGTAACTATTATAATCAATACAACATGAATACAAAATAAAATTTTGTTTATAAACGGTAGTTTGGTTGAATAATTGGGCGATTTTGTATTCCTAGATGGTGACCACGGAAGGTGTTCATACTACTACTACTAATAATAATAGCATTTATAGAGCGCAATGTAGGCGCATATATTATACAAATAATGAATGTTTATGAGCTAAAATAGATCCCGAAATAGATGTTTTTTGTTTTTCATTTGATATTTTCACTGGCAATTCCAAACTCTGCGCGCGCTAGTTTCTTAATGCGCGCACAAGATCTGCGCGCTATTTTTGTCATGAATGGAATATCTGCTTAATGCGCGCTGTTATTTTTAACGCGCGCTGGCGCTTGCACACGAACAACATAAAGAAAGTACCATTGCACGTTTAATGACGTCATTTATCGTGCAATGGTACTAAAAAAAGGAAATGACTTAAAAATCGTGGAATGGTACGTTTTCATGAATGTCATGTGACCTAAATTCAACCAATCACATTGCGAGAACATTCCAAGGTGTCATATAAATTAGCCTATTACCCGTTGGTCATCAGGTACAGTTCAAACCCGCACAATTATCTTGTGCACCATCTCAGCTCCCAGGGTACCAAGCGTTCAGGCCTGGTTGGTATCACACAGAGTGTATGAACATGCCCAAGCAGATTTATGATACTTATGCAAATACTAGCATGACATGGATATGCTGTCAGTGTGGACTACCAAATGTAAGTTCATCCCTGTTCAACAGCTCAAGTGTCACTTCAACCGCCAACCAATTTAGCAGCCTGAGTGACACATTGGGAGATACTCCAAACAACTTTATGGATGATACAGCCCTCCCTGAGCCTGATGGAAACAACATTCACATAGGCTCACCATCCGCCACTTCAACACCTAGAAGGAAACTGGGCGCCCAACGTGCATCTACTCAACAACGACAACGCACCAAGAACCTGAAATGCCTACTGATAAACTGTGATGGCATTTGTAACAAACTTCCACACTTGGAAGTGATGATTGAAAGCCACAAACCAGATGTTATAATAGGTACTGAATCCCACCTGAAACCTGACATCATGACTGCTGAGATCACTCCACGTGGATTCACAACATTTAGGAAGGATAGAATACATGCCAGAAAGGGAGGAGTGTTTATCATGATCAAAGATGACCTCGTTGCAACGGAATGTAACCTCGTTGAAGGTGAAGCAGAAGTCTTATACATAGAACTGAATATCCAAGGATTCAAACGGCTAGTTATAGGCTCGTTCTATCGACCACCAAAGTCTGACCCTACAAATCTTCAGGAACTTGAAAGGTCACTAGCTAACATGTATGCTAGATTCAAAGAGACCGTTGTTATTCTGGGGGGCGACTTCAATCTGGCAGACATTGATTGGACTAACAGAGTGGTAAAACCATACGCTACAGAAGCAACAAAATGCGCCCTGCTACTAGATATCTGCAATGACTTTTTCCTTGATCAACTGGTTACTGAGCCGACTAGAATATCTGGAAATACAAAGAACATCTTAGACTTGGTTCTAACAAGTCACCCTGGTCACATCACCAACTGTGAAGTCACAGCAGGCATTAGCGACCATGATGCAGTTACTTTCCTGCTCAACTCTACGCCAAAGCGGACAAAGAAGATGCCAAGGAAAATCTACCTCTTCAGTAAAGCTAATATCCCCAATCTGCAGTCTGCAATCGATACATGGCAGCAGGACTTTCTCAGCAGCAATCCTGGTTCTAGATCAGTACAGGAAAACTGGGACATCTTCAAATCTAAGATCACGCTCTTCATGGAAAATCATATTCCATCAAAGATGTCAAAACCCAATAACTCAAGTCCATGGATTACCAATCAGATAAGGAAGAAGATTAAAAGGAAACAGAAACTCTACAATAAGGCCAAGCAATCGGGAGATTGGGGACCATTCCGGGACTATCAAAAGTCACTGCGGAAGGAAATAAGACATAACTACTGGTCTTACCAAAGCAACATGTTCACTGGTTCAGACAAAGCCGACAAAGCCTTCTGGAAGTTCATAAGATCAAAAAAGCAAGATCCAGCGGGCATTTCTCCACTCAAGCATGATGAAAAAGTAGTCTTTGACGCCACAAGAAAGGCGAAGGTATTTAATCAACAATTCCAGTCGGTGTTCACAGCTGAAGATACAACAGTTCTACCCAATCTTGGAGAATCCAACGTCCCTACGATGGAGAACATTTCTATCACACCAAATGGAGTCCAGAAGCTTTTAGAGGCCATCAAGACTGATAAAGCTACTGGTCCAGATGGAATCCCAGGCCAATTTCTGAAGAGTTTCGCCAAGGATCTAGCACCAGTGTTGTGTTTCATCTTCCAGCAGTCACTGAACACTGGACAAGTACCATCAGACTGGCGCCTGGCGAACATCACACCAATTTTTAAAAAGGGAGACAAAAGCACCCCTTCAAACTATCGTCCTGTTTCCGTAACATCGATATGCAGTAAGTTGATAGAACATATCATCTTCAGTCAGATAATGCACCACTACGATACCAACAACGTACTACACGACTCTCAACATGGTTTCCGAGCAGGCCGCTCATGTGAGACCCAGTTAATTATGACAGCCGAAGATCTGGCACGTTCACTGGACCAAAAAGACCAGGTTGATGCGATTGCTCTGGATTTTTCGAAAGCTTTCGACCGTGTCCCCCATGAGCGCCTCTTACTCAAACTCAGACACTACGGCATCCGAGGCGAACTACAGCAATGGATCAGATCATTCCTCACAGACCGATCCCAGCGGGTGGTTGTAGATGGACAAGCATCTGACACGATCCATGTGTCATCTGGTGTTCCCCAAGGAACGGTACTGGGCCCCCTATTGTTCATCACATTTATAAATGACATCTCTCATGGTATCACGTCCAAGCTAAGGCTGTTTGCAGATGACTGTCTCATATACAATCCTATTCATGACATCTCGGACCACCATGCGCTTCAGCGGGACCTTGACCGCCTTCATCAATGGTCTCTTACCTGGCAGATGAAATTCAACACAGAGAAATGTCATCTTCTACGGTTCTCACTCCGCCGAAACAACATTGAAGGCAATTACCTACTGGGCAATACTCAACTTACAGCAGTTCAAAACTACAAATACCTGGGTCTTACTTTTTCTCACAACCTATCCTGGCAAAAACACATTGATGGAATTGCATCGAAATCCAACCAAATGCTCGGGCTTATCAATAGGAATCTACGACGCTCTTCCCAAAAGATCCGACAACAAGCCTTCTTCTCCCTGGTTAGACCTCGCTTGGAATATTGTGCAACAGTCTGGAATCCATCTACAAAGAAGAGCATCTCAAAGATTGAAGCTGTACAGAGGCGAGCAGCAAGATTCGTTCTTCAGCAATACCGCCATTCTGAGAGTGTGTCTGCTATGATTCAACAACTTCAATGGACTACACTGGAAAGACGCAGACACATCTCCTGCCTTAGCCTCCTCTACAAAATTCAGAATGGCATGGTAGCAATTACACCTGACCAACTCCTCACACCAATGGCCCCAAGCATCACCAGACAATACCACCCAAATAAGCTCAAGCATATACATACTCGAACTCAGCTTTACCAGAACTCCTACTTCCCACAAACTGTAACAGCATGGAATGCGCTCCCCAATAATATCTTGGCTTCTACATCACTAGGAGCCTTTGCGGGAGCAGTTGCCTCAATCGGCAATTAATGGGACACCTCACCGGTTCCCCTCGACTCTACGTCCTGACTGATGGACCCTGTCGAGTACCCAAGTAGAAGTAGAAGTACTATAGCCAAAGCTACCTACTCTATTTTCACAAATTCTTTCCAAACGTGTAATTATATGAAGAAAAGTAAATTAAATTAGCAGATGGTAGAGGTAGTGTGATTGAAATATGTATTGTGTGAGACCAAAAAAAAAGTTTGTGTTAAAAGGCGGGATCGGAGCGACGTTTTTAAAATTTGAGGGGTGAAATATCAGGTAGCAGATTTATTCAATGGTTGGCGGACGAGCTTGAAATACTAGCTGCTAGACTGTCATCAGCTGATATTACACCGCCAACATGGATGCGATTCTTACGCTTACTGGAGTGATTATCGCTCTTATTCTCGCCATTCCTTTCGCCGGATTTTTGTATATCGTCGTGAAATACAACCTAGTTTACCAGTTTTTCCACCCGGTAAGTTGCAATTTTGCAATGTTTATTGCGCTCTTGCGCGGTGTTTCCTGTGAAATTACTTAGCTATTGTTGATGAATAATGTAGCACCAAAAAGAGTCGCAATGCGCTCTTGATGGAGCGCATTTTGTACTTCTGAAGCAATTCCCAAGACTCTACGGTAATATGACTTTGCCCGGGCCGCTGAGCGAGGCTGGTTGTCAAAGCCAGACGCCCCGGCCCAGCTCCTGTACTCCTATCAGCTCAGACTCGGTCTCGGGCCTGGCAAGCTGGGCCGCTCGCAGTCAACACACAGCTAATCGTATTGACTCCGGGTAATGACTTATGTCACTTGTAAACTAAGATTCTTAGTATGAAAACTGATATAGGAATATTCTTTGAATCATATTATTAATAATATTATTAGATTTAGGATGATGATGATTGATGATTGATGATGATGATTGATCATTGATGATGATGATTGATGATTGATGATGATGATGATGATGATGATGATGATTGATGATTGATGATTGATGATTGATGATGATGATTGATGATGATGATTGATGATGATGATTGATGATGATGATTGATGATGATGATTGATGATTGATGATTGATGATGATGATTGATGATGATGATTGATGATGATGATGATTGATGATGATGATTGATGATGATTGATGATTGATGATTGATGATGATGATTGATGATGATGATTGATGATGATGATGATTGATGATTGATGATGATGATGATGATGATGATGATTGATGATGATTGATGATTGATGATTGATGATGATTGATGATTGATGATTGATGATGATTGATGATTGATGATTGATGATGATGATGATTGATGATTGATGATGGATGATGATGATTGATGATGATGATTGATGATGATGATGATTGATGATGATTGATGATTGATGATTGATGATGATGATTGATTATGATGATTGATGATTGATGATGATGATTGATGATGCACATAGCCCGCTGTCCCATTCATCGTGTATTCCCATTATATGGCTTCGCCGAGCGCTGGTACAGCCGAAGTGCGCTTGCGCATGAAAATCATATGAGTATTTATAATTATGAGGCGAGCCCCACGCACACGTGCCAGAGCGCTCCACTGTGCATGCACAAAAAAGTACGACGATAGCTACTGTGTGGCTAAAAATATCGGGACTGCAAAACCATGCATATTGCCCATGTCAACAACTTTATCAACACTCGCACACAAGAAAATGGCTATGAAACGATCAATAAAAGTATGTACAATTCAGAAAAATTATTATCTTTCACATACAAAATTTTCGAAATATCGAAAACATACCTTATAAACGGCATCCCGAATAGCTCAAAATCCATTTTGGCGAAAAACAGCAGGTGAAAAAGACCTTCTTTCACAAGATTTTGTCCAAAGAGTCGCGTATCGAATTTGGTATCAACGTGTAGAATGGGCGTTCAGAAAGCCAATGACGTAAGCATCGAAATGAATTGTGGGAAGAGAATGCAGCGAAAAGGGTAAACCCTGTGCTATGTCCAGACCGATACCGCTCCGATACCACATTTTCATGGCATGCATAATCGACCCAGAAGCCAGCCAAGTCTCGTAATGAGATGCGTGCGCACGCGATCAATGACGTCATGCATACATTATCATTCGCGAAAGGTACCGCTCGCTGGCTATGTGTGATGGATGATTGATGATGATTGATGATGATGATTGATGATGATGATGATGATGATGATTAAGGCTGAGTCGGTTCGGTCGATCACACCGGTTACCGACCGTTTCAATCGGGACCTGGTTTCGTTTTTACGGAAACGGTGCCCCGAATAAAAAAAAATACATAAAAATGTTAAAAAAGAAATTAAGATTATCACTTAATATAGCGGAATTCAAATAAAAACGGGGCAATCGATATCATTTACTTTAAAGAGTGGTTATTTTCGAGAAATTCTTGGTTCGTTACTTCGTTTGACAGTCAGAAATTGAACAGGAAGCGCAAAATTGCTAGTCATTTGAACGCTATTGCCTACGGATGCCTACAGACAAAGTTAGGCCGAAACTCCCGGGGAGTGTATGTATGATCGAGCTGATGAGCCAGTGCATTCAAAAAGTGGCTAAAAGTACGTATTTGGGTAATTTATACCATTTTAAAATGTTTTGATATTCTACTTACATGATTCTATGGCGTTTGAAAGCTGAACAGAACAAAAAATAAGCCCAGAAACAATGACAAAAACTGTGCAAATTATCGGGAAATTTCGATCGCAGCGGTGCATCGCGATGCTAGCTGGCCGACTGAAGTTAGCGTGCGTGCCGCGCCGGGAACTGAAGTTAGCTAGCATATCATATAGCATGCACTCGCGATTTTCTCGCGATATCGGGACCCGAAAACTTGCTGCTAACTTCAACCTTTCTTGGTCCAATTTACTTCGGAAAAAATACTTTTCTTGCGAAACTGAGTTAATTCTGGATAGGCTGTAAGTATTTTCCCGTAAAGATTGTTAAATATCCATCAAAGCGTCAATATTTGTAATATTATTTGCATATAAAAAGAGCAATATAAGCCCCAAACAGTGCATTTTTGCCGATGCTTGCACGATTGCGTGATTTTACCGGAATAACTTTAATCCTGTATTTCTCCTCCATTTTCCCCCAGGTGGACAGGGAGTATACACACATTGGGAAGAGCTTGTTGCATCTAGGTTACATTCACACAGAGTTTAGCTTATCTTTCATGCAAATAATAGCCATACTTGTCAAAGCCACCTTTTTGTTGTCAATTTGAATCAATGGAAATGGCTTTAATCCTGTGTTTCCCCTCCGTTTGTTCACCGGGTTGATCAGCGAAAAAAATACATGGGGGCGGCGGGCGAATTCGCCCCCGAAATGCCCAAATTCGCCCCCGAAAAAAAAAAATTGGCCCCGAAAAAACAAAAACAAAAATTGTTGGATTTTTTGTGGGATTTTCTGTTTGGATTGTGATCAAATGCTTATAAAATGATCACTTACAGCATTATAGCTTATTAGTAGCCCCTCAAATTCGAAAAATAGCCCGGATATTTGTAGCCCCCGAAAATTGGAAAAGTAGCCCCTGAAAATGGAGCCCCCGAAATAAAAATATAAATTTGTTCACTGAGGTTGATAGGTAGGATTGAGGAGTGTAAATCCACTGGGATGGAGTTCTTTACAGAGGTGATTACATTCACTCGTAGTAAAGCCCCCTTTTTGCAAATTATCTGATGGAATAACTTTAATCCTGTGTTTACCCTTCATTTTGTCACCAGGTTGACAGGGAGTGTAAACGCCATGGGGGAGAGCTTGTTGCAGAGGTGCTACATTCACACGGAGTTAAGTTCCTGTTTACGCTGTGCGGCGGCCATATATCACCTGTCAACGTTGCTGCTGATAATCTAGGGATACGCATCATAGACACTCGGCATGAGGTAACCGGAGGAAAGATCTGAATGGCGTTTTTTTTTAGAAGGAAATAATGAAATTTTAATTTTTCTGGGACTACTTTTCAAGGGTAGTATTATTTCTATAAATTCAATCTAATTCATTTTCGTTTAAATAAGTCAACCAGATTTTAAAGAATCAAAGCATTATTGAAACAGCACATTGAAATGTTCTTTAACCCCTTGACTACAGGATTCGGGTGGGTTGTGTAAAAAGTCTATGGGGATTCGGGTGGGTTGTGTACAAAGTCTATGGGGATTCGGGTGGGTTGTGTACAAAGTCTAAGGTTATTTCAGATACTCAAAGGGAACGGGTTAATTTTAATTTTGATTTAAATTGTTAATATTCCATCCATTTTTATCCATTTATTGTTATCCTTTGTCGTAAAAATGTAAGTTGACATTTTTCTCTCTCTGCAGGCCACAGCTGTGTTTGCAGCGGATGCAGTAGCTCGTCTGTCAGGCGTTGTTGGTGTTGCCATAGTAACAGCCGGCCCTGGTCTCACCAACACAATCACAGCCGTCAAGAATGCCCAGATGGCAGAGTCACCCGTTTTACTAATGGGAGGTGCCGCTGGTACACTGCTGAAGGTGGGTCCAGGGTCATACCACTCTGTGAAATAGGGGGAGGGGAAATATAAGTACCGTATTTGTCGGTGTATTAACCGCATGGTTTTCCCGACGGAATTACCGACGAAAAGGGGGGTGCGGTTTATACACGGAGATAGGAAAAATTGCATGAAAAAAAAAAAATTTTTGATAGTAAAATTCTTGATTTTTAGATGGTCAAAATGTGCCGAGGACAAGTAAAAAACATAATTCTTTTCCAGAGAGTTTTGGTCTATGAAATATAATTCAATTTACTGAAGTCTCTGAAGCACATAAAGGAAATTATGAGCCCCTTCCCCGGATTTTGTTGAGTAATTGAGTTTACCAGAAAATACAACACGGAACACTATACATGGGACTGTAATAAATTCTAGCAGAAAAACGAAGACAAAACAACAAAAATTAATTAAAACGGAGATAAAAAAACTGTACCTTGATATGTTATTCCTTCTTACAAGTTCAGATTTGGTTAAATCTACCCTTGAAAATTGTTTTTGGAGATGAAAAATTGCGATCGTATTAAACTTGCAAGTGCAGGTTTGATTTGACTGAAATTAGCAATCAATCACGATAGGATTGGCTAATTTCAGTCTAGACTGAAGTTGGCCAATCCTATCGTGATTGATTGCTAATTTCAGTCAAATCAAACCTGCACAGTACCAGCACTTGCAAGTTTAATACGATCGCAATTTTTCATCTCCAAAAACAATTTTCAACCCTTGAAAACAATTTTCAAGGGTAGATTTAACCAAATCTGAACTTGTAAGAAGGAATAACATATCAAGGTACAGTTTTTTTATCTCCGTTTTAATTAATTTTTGTTGTTTTGTCTTCGTTTTTCTGCTAGAATTTATTACAGTCCCATGTATAGTGTTCCGTGTTGTATTTTCTGGTAAACTCAATTACTCAACAAAATCCGGGGAAGGGGCTCATAATTTCCTTTATGTGCTTCAGAGACTTCAGTAAATTGAATTATATTTCATAGACCAAAACTCTCTGAAAAAGAATTATGTTTTTTACTTATCCTCGGCACATTTTGACCATCTAAAAATCAAGAATTTTACTATCAAAAATTTTTTTTTTTCATGGAAAACCCCAAAAGTTAGGGATGCGGTTAATACACCGGAGCGGGTAATACACCGACAAATACGGTAAGAGGTATAATTTGAACTAATGTTGACTATGCACGAGCACAATCACAGCTGTCAAGAATGCCCAGATAGCAGAGTCACCCGTTTTACTAATGGGAGGTGCCGCTGGTACACTGCTGATGGTGGGTCCAGGGTCATACCACTCTGTGAAATAGGGGGGGGGGGGAATTCTAGTGATGAGGAATATTACAGTGGGCTCACTAGTTAACTACTTTCAGCTCAAGCAGTTTTCACATACCTTGTTCATTCATACTTTTAATACAAGCATGGAACAAGTTTTTTTGGGGGGGGTTGGTTTTCAGAATTTCTCTTTCATTAAAACAATATTTATGATTGAAGTGTTTGGATTCGACATTCTCCACTCCACTGGAGATATTAAACTGTACAAAGTCTGTGCAATGAGTTAGAAGATATCACCTTCATTAACGCTCATTACTCAGTCATCGAAACCCTGCACTCAATCCAGGAATTAATTTGTAATTTTAGGGGGCTACTTTTCCAATCTGATGGATACCCAGAAATGTTTACATAATACCTACAGTATGGTAATTTTAGGGGGCTACCTACTGATTTCAGGGGGCTATTTTGAAAATTAGGGGGCAAAATGGCCCTCAGCCCCTGTGTATTTCCTACCCTGCCTGCACTCCTCTGTCAGAATCAAAATGTTGGTTTTCAAGCCATGAGCAAGACCTCAGCACACTTCAGCTTTCATTTGATGCCTTCTTCTAAAACACTGGACAGTAACTGACAACGATATGATTGTATCAAATTTAGAAACATTAGCAATGTAAACTAAAGGGTTTCAGGGCTGAACACTGAACTAGGGTTTTCGATAGCTCAGTCGGTAAGAGCGCCGGTCTAGCAATCCGGAGGTCTCGGGTTCGCATCCCATTGGAATCACATTTTCTTTGCTCATTTTCAATCAAATTTAGAAATGTACGTCTTTTACGAACTTTAAAAACTGAGCTTAAAAATTGAACTTGAAATGCCCATTTCGTTAAAAATTGAACTTGAAATGCCCATTTCGTTAAAACATGAATTACATACTGTACTCAACAAGTGCAGGGTTTTGCCATATTCAGTCACCTGACACTCATGTGGTATTTTCACAAATGACTCGTAGAAAAACAGCCATTTTGTATTTGCCCACATCAGCAGTTACTAGTTACTAGACCCCTTTAGATATACAGTGGAACTTGTACAGTATGTGCAGTTGAGTTAGTTACACACACAGAGAGGAGATATCGGCCACATACAGCAAAGTTAGAGGAAGCGAGGCAGATTAATGATCAAAACTCAGCAAAGTTTGAACAATTGATCTGGAACTGGACTTTGACCTGATTAGACCAACATGACTGTAGTCTGTAGGCCTACTGATAAGATAAACAACAGATGATTAAAGGGATGGTTCAGTTCTGGTCAAATTGAATTTTAGTAAATTTAATCTTGTAAGTTATCATTCAACAAATGATTACTACTGATTAGTTATATTCAATTGAAATTTATTGCAAACAAAACAAAATCAAGTTTGATTGTTTACAAGTAAAATCAAATGAAGTCAATATGTGATGTCATATTATCTTAAACAAGAATAATCAAAATACACAAGATCAATACCAATATACAAAAATGTGATTATGATGTTTGGTTAAAATAATTATTTTATAGTGAGATCAGCGAAACTAGTTTTAACCCGTTAATTACGGGAACCGGGTGGGCTATGTACAAAGTCTATGGAGATTTCAGAATCTCGAGGGGGAACGGGGTAAAGCCACTTTGGTCAATGTTAAATGATGGGATTTATTAATATTTTCCCAAATCATTAAATAAATTACTCAAAACATACAGATTTACAGCTGTTCCTGAACAGATTTTGAGTTATTTCAAATAGATTTTAATTCCCTCACCAAAAAATATATTTCTTGCAGCATCCTTTAACCAGAACTGGACTACCCCTTTAACGTGTATCTTTATCCTGATACATTTAATCCATTCACATTTGAACCATGTATTAGTGATGCAATCATTATCACTTTGTGTTATCACTTGATAACGCAAACATTGTCTTCTTGTCTTGATATTGAAGGACATTTCCTTCAGGTAACATTATGCACTCATACAGACATTACCATACTGTTGTGTGTAGCAGGCTGTGCATTGACAATGCATAGGTTGCAAGTATCAGCGACTTGCCAACACTGTACTACAACGCTCATACAGTCATCCCCATACTGCTAAGCTATGTAAAGTAGACTGTGCATAGACAATACATATGTTGCAAGTATCAACGACTTGCCAATACCATACACGTGTTGACACTCGCTCACTTCTTTGATTGAATGACAACACAGCTAAAAGTTGACATTTTCTTGGACTTGATTTATGCAATTATCGAACGCCCCAATACTTGTTTACATAATATTTTGAAGACACTGATCATTGGGATGAAATTATACGATTTTAAGCGCCACGAAAATTGGCCTTTTCTATGCCTGTGTCCGCTCGGTTAGGCTCGCCATTGACTTTGTACATGTGTGACCTCTCTCGCGTTTTCTGTCGATTACGTGCAAAGTCAATTACTGAGCGGTATCCAGGATACATAGCAACTACGCAAGCCTCCCTTAAAATAATTAGTTATCCCGTTTCCGGGATTATTTGTTATAAACGATACTTACTAGTGTCGTGCTAAGATCTTGAGCTACCACGCCGTGATTCCATTCCGCCTCTAAAATCAATAGGTGATATTTCCGACACAAATCAGAAGATGGTCTATAAAAATGACGCAAATTTCTAAAAACAAGATATCCGCGAGCTAGATTCATCTTGGTGCAAAGAACTGTCTTTTTTCCCCTTTAAATTTAACGTAATGACTTGAACTTTTGGGGTTGCATTCCGAAAATAGAAAACATCCCGCATACGCTGGCACAGCGCGTGTACTGCGCGCAGTAAGGAAGTAGATCACTTTTCAGGGGTGAATGTTGTGCATAATCTGCCTCGGGATGGGAGAAAAGGGCGCGCGGATGCCCAAACTTGTATGGTACTGTGCTACAACACTCCTACAATTGTGTGTTGTGAGATGTGCGTAGACGATTCATGTGTGGCATGTATTAGAGACTAAAAGTTGCTTTCTACATTCTTCTGAAAATATTTGTTTAAATCTTTCAAAGATTATTCCCATGTTTCTCATCCCACAGAGATAATTGATCTTTTAACCTGTAGGACTCAATGGGACCAGAAACCATTGGACTAATGACCCATACAACTCTGTAACCCCAAAATGATCCATAGGACCATAGACCATAGACCCATACAACATTTTCAGTGGTACATTCCGCCAAAAAGTCCAGAAAAATGTAAAAATTGGAATAAAAGCATCCCCATACTACAGCATGTGTCATGGGTCTGCATACGAATGCATCGTCTGTGATTCTATTGTCTCCAAACATACGCGTGTGTAGAATTGGCCCTCTCACATACGCTTGGCACATACGGAATCGTGAGGCCATGATGGTTCCGTAGTGGTGGTTATTAATTGCATTGTTTATGAATTTCACAATCCTTCGCAAAATGTTGGGCATCAAATTGATATCACACAATGGTATTAAAACATTTGTGTTGTTCTTTGCCTGTTCTTTAAGTAACTCAATATCACCAGACACCATAGGACCAATGACCAATAGAATCAGTGATTGATGTGATGAGAGACTGTAAACACCATTGGACTGAGAGAAGTTAATTTCTATCCCTGTTCTGTTTTTTCTTTTTCTCGCAGGGCCGAGGTGCGCTTCAAGATATCGACCAGATGTCATTGTTCAAACCTCTATGTAAGATTTGTATCTCGGTGCGACAAGTCAGGGACATTGTACCGTCTGTGAGGCGAGCACTCGCTGTAGCACAGTCAGGGACACCGGGTAAGATAAAGATTGATCTTCTACTTCTTAGGACTAGAACCAATAGGACCCTTGATCCCAATAAGGGAATGTTAGTCCAGACCAGATGTCATTGTTCAAACTACTTTGTAAGATTTTGATCTCAGTATGTCAGGTCAGGGACATTGTACCTTCTGTGAGGCAGGCACTCGCTGTAGCACAGTTAGGAACACCAGGTAAGATATAGGTAGGTCTTCTTCCTCTTAGGACTAGAGCCAATAAGGAACTGTTAGTCTTGTTAGATGTCATTGTTCAAACCTCTTTGTAAGATCTGTATCTCAGTGAGACAGGTCAGGGATATTGTACCGTCCGTTAGGCAGGCACTCGCTGTAGCACAGTTAGGCACACCAGGTAAGATATATAGATAGGTCTACCGGCTCCTTAGAACTAAGTCCTTCCTTGAAAGAATAAGACTCCTAGTAACTTAACAGTAATAACCAGAGGGCCTAAGGATTAATGGCCTGAAAACAGTGTGATACATTAGAGCAAAGACAGTTGAGCAATGGTCCTTGGAACTTGTACTAAGGCAATATACTTAGTTCGAACTACATGTATATGTTCCTAATGACTTAGTCCAAGAAAATCAGTAGGACCATTAGGAACAATAAGAACTGAAGGCCCTCAGGCCCAATGGCACATTGAACTAATGATCTATAGGACCATGATATGTACACCAGGTTCAACAACTTAACTAATAATACAATGTATTTGGATAGTGCCCAATGTATTTGTATTTTCATCATCATTATCATCATAAATTTTGTTTTCTTCACAAAATGTCATTGTCGTCATTATCATCTAATCATCATCATCATCATCATCTTCTTCTTCTTCTTCATCATCATCATCATCATCATCATCGACATCACCATCATCATCATCGTCATCTTCATCATCATCATCACCATCATCATCATAATCATCATCATCATGACATCATCATCATCACCATCATCATCATCATCACCATCATCAACATAATCATCACCATCACCATCATCATCATCATCATCATCATCATCATCATCATCATCATCATCATCATCATCATCATCATCATCACCACCACCACCACCATTATATTTACCATTATTATAAATACATATTATGTTCTCCTTCCCAGGGCCTGTGTTTGTGGAGCTTCCAATCGATATCCTGTACAACTACCAGCTGGTCTTTAGGGAAATATTCGGGAAGGACACATCAAAGTCATCAGGACTTGTTAACAGAATTATAAACTGGTAATTATGTCTAGGTTTGTTCTTTTTAACCCTAACCATGCCGGGTTATTTGGCTATGCTATAGCCAGGGGGGTGGATTCCACCCCCCCCCCCCCACCTGAGATCTCGGCCGCCGAATGCGCAGCCACCACAAAATTTGGCGCTTAGATAGTTTGCGACATAATCTACAAGATTGCATTGTTATTTTTTTGAAAAAAAATCAATTTCTAATTAATTATGCAAATTTATTCAAAAATCCCCTTTTTGTCTCTAAATCACTAAATATGGCTCAGAATATGCTAATTTTGTGCATGAATATTCTTTATGACTTAATTAACAGGTTTTCAACATTAAAAATTGCGACAGCTACAAAATTCCTTATGTATTTCTTTGTTTTTGGAATTTCTTTTGTACTTCTCTGTTTTTTTACTTTTGTTTTTTATTGTTTTTTTGATGGAATAAATTATTAACCAATTTTCAACAATTTTTGACCCAATATTAAATGATTGCAGTGATTAGAATGAAAAATAATGAAGGTTTTGTCTATTCTAGGAGAAAATGTCCATAGGATTTGTACACAAATCACAAAATTTAGCGATTTTCAGGCCGACGCTCACTTACAAAAGGTCACGTGACTTTAGAACGGTACACCCGGTCATCACAAATTTGGTCTTAAAAGTTGCGCAAGACTTCAATGAAAAAACTCATGAAGTCGCGCGGCAATACCTGCGCGCGTTGCGGAATCATTGCGCGAAAAGTCGAGGGGGGTGGATTCCACCCCCCCCCCCCCCCCCCCCCCCCCCCCCCCCCCCCCTGGCCTGGTTAGGGTTAATCATATCATTAATAATGCATTATGATTGGTTAACCCTATTTGTACAAAATGACGATCATCAATAACATCTTTGATTTGCTAACCCTATAGAGTACAGAAGCTATGACGTCATGAGCATTTTTAGCTCACCTGAGCCAAAGGCTCAAGTGAGCTATTGTGATCGCTTTATGTCCGTCGTCCGTCGTCCGTCGTCCGTCGTGCGTCGTGCGTCGTCCGTCGTCCGTCGTGCGTCGTCCGTCGTCCGTAAACTTTTTACATTTTCATCTTCTTCTCCAGAACCAATGATCGGATTCCAACCAAACTTGGCAGGAATCATATTTAGGGGTAGAGGAACCAAAGTTGCTAAAATGGTGGGCGTGGCCCCCAGGGGGGCCCTGGGGGAGGGCACCAAATGTAAAAAATATGTAAATTTTAAACATCTTCTTCTCAAGATCCAGAAGTATGACAGACCTGATATTTCATATTTAGATGCCTCTATTGATGAAGAATGAAAGTTGTTCACAAGATTTTTGTGGGTGGTCCCATAAGGGCCCTGTGGGCGTAACAGTTTTTTTGGGGGCCCTACCATAGGAAATATACATTTTCATCTTCTTCTCCAGAATCAATGATTAGATTCCAACCAAACATGGCAGGAATCATCTTTAGGGGTAGAGGAACCAAAGTTGCTAAAATGGTGGGCGTGGCCCCCAGGGGGGCCCTGGAGGAGGGCACCAAGTGTAAAAAATATGTAAATTTTAAACATCTTCTTCTCAAGATCCAGAAGTATGACAGACCTGATATTTCATATGTAGATGCCTCTATTGATGAAGAATGAAAGTTGTTCACAAGATTTTTGTGGGTGGCCCCACAAGGGCCCTGTGGGCGTAACAGTTTTTTTTGGGGCCCTACCATAGGAAATATACATTTTCATCTTCTTCTCCAGAACCAATGATTAGATTCCAACCAAACATGACATTTTGTAACATGTAGGTATCTATATACCCTAAATCTCCGTGTATAAGGCGCACTTTTTTCCGTCGGAAACAAATAGAAAAAGTTGGGGGTGCGCCTTATACACAGGTACAGCAAAAAAAAATATATATAAGATAGGTAAAAAATAGGTAAAAAATTCAAGTTTATTAAGCAAATTACTAATGAATATTCATACATTCATGAGCAGCAGTACTCATTATATATGCAATTATCTAATAATTAACAATTTGTTATAAATTTTTCTCATAATTGAAGATCTTTGTAAGTAAGTGTCCCAAAACAAAATTTCTTTTTTTTAGAAAGTAGGGGGTGCGCCTTATACACGAGTGCGCCGTACACACGGAGATTTACGGTAAATGACAATGCAAGTTGTCATATCGCAGAATGGCCCCATAGGGTCCCTATGTGAGTGGGGTTAATATGCTGAAGTGGTCAGTGGCTGGTGAAATGTGTTAAGCTTTGTCTTATATGTGTGTCTGTCTTTTTTTATGATTCACCCAAACATTATGGTAAATCATAATGTTAGGTACAGGGGATCAAAAGTTATTGATTAAATAGTACATCACATTATAGATTTTGGCATGATTTCAACTGATTTCATATCTTCTGAGGGTGCCAGAGAGAACATGCGCCAGATGTGAATTGATTGACCTCAGGTGAGCGTCGTGCCCCCCTGGGGCTCTTGTTTGTTTAGTATTCTCAATTTGAACTTCATTTTCCTGAAAGAGCATCAAAAATAATGTCCAAATACTGAAAATCAAAGACTGTGATATGACCATCCTAATGAATTTTATTCCAATAGGCAATCAGTGTTATATTGATCTGGTTCATAACTTTATGAACTGCTTGTTACAGGTATATTACCTTTATCAATAACATCTTTGATTGGTTAAAGGGTACCTCCGGACAGAGATTTAGCTCTCTTACATCAAAGACATATCCCAAATGAACATACAAAACAAGTCTGTGATCCTGAAAGTATTTCTACATTGCTAGGGAATCATTTTTAATATCACATATCACTCATTCTGTCAGCGCAGTTCCGATAACGATACCACTTAACGATCCTCTTATTGATCGCATCTGCGATATATCGCAGCAAGCAGAGAAAATCGCTTGTGTGCGCGCGCTGCTGCAGCAGTGCGTATAGACAGAGCTATAAGAGAGAGAGAGAGAGAGAGACACGAGTAGCGCTATAAGGGGCCATCTACAAAGTACGTACGCAATTTTTGGTCCGAAATTGACCACCCCTCCCCCCCTGTACGCACTTTTTATACACATGGTTCAATGGAGAGTATGCATCAGATTTACCCCCCCCCCCCTCCCCCTTGTGCGTACGTACTTTGTAGATGGCCCCTAAGGCCAAAAACAATAAATTGTTGGATTGGAGTAACGGGCAACCAAACATTAGGGTAGGTAGATAGGGTTTTTTTTTTTTTTTTTTTTTTTTTTCCAGGATTCGCAAAATACACAAAAACACATATATAACACACAAATAACACATATGTGACCTTGCACCACAAAACGACCGATAAGTCGGGGAAAATGATTATGCTGATTTTCACATGACATTACAGTAGAATTCATTATCTTTAAAATGGTATATTATTTGTCATATCCAGACAAGGCAAACCCTCTGAAAATTAGCGCCAAAGATTTGGAAAATGGCTGAAGCAGTTTTAAAACAAGGGAGAAACGGGCCACTTCAAAGATTGGCATCCATTCAAGCGCTGTATATCTGATAATTTGTATTCGATGAAAAAACGCATTTAAACATGATTTCTGATGATCAAAATTTCACAGAAGGCAGATTAAGATACCTTCATTCCAGAAATACAAAATTCTAAATCTCATATTTTAAACCGAATTTGGCTAGTTCAGCTACTAACAGAGAAACTATCTCAGCAACATAACGGTCGTTTTGTGGTGTAAAGTCACATATGGCAATTGGAATTTTTTTTTTTTTTTTTTTTTTTTTTTTTTTATCAGAAAAAAACCTTTAGGGTCGACGGTATTTTTAGGGTCGGGCGGGTTGCGAATTTGCGTTTCCCAAACCATTCAGCAACTCCTTGTGAATTAGCGACTTGGTCAGAGACCACGCATACCCGAAATTTCCGACTTGTATAATTTCGAACATTTAGTCGAGTGCCAAACGAATAGCAAATACAAAAAACATTGGACCAAGGTAGGATTCGAACCAGGGATCTCTAGCGTATCAATCTAACTCTCTATCCACGGAGCTATTTCGGATTGCTTGATTGGTGTTGGTTTTTTTAAATATATATATATATACCCTAACACTAACCCTTACCCTAACTCTAATGTACAAGCAATAGCATGTATACATATTGCATGCATGCAGAGATATGGTGCGATGCGGTGGCCGTGGCTAGAGTGCGAGCACGCGCGAAACGATACTAACTATCGCATGGGCTATGCGATAAATCGCATACTACCATGATAACGTACGCGTATTGATTGAGCGGTCGTGCAAACAAAGTCGATCGCGCGCGCGAACCAGTAAATAGCCGTGGTTCCGTAGGTCGTAGTAATTAATTGCATTGTTCTCAAATTACAGAAACATATCAGACCCCATGAGAGTATGATTGGTATTCAATTATAGTACCAAAACAACTAAGGATTGGTTTTATCATGCCCGTCGGTACCCTTTAACCCTATTTCAGGTATATAATGACCTTTATCAATAACATCTTTGATTGGTTAACCCTATTTCAGGTATATAATGACCTTCATCAATAACATCTTTGATTGGTTAACCCTATTTCAGGTATATAATGACCTTCATCAATAACATCTTTGATTGGTTAACCCTATTTCAGGTATATAATGACCTTTATCAATAACATCTTTGATTGGTTAACCCTATTTCAGGTATATAATGACCTTCATCAATAACATCTTTGATTGGTTAACCCTATTTCAGGTATATAATGACCTTTATCAATAACATCTTTGATTGGTTAACCCTATTTCAGGTATATAATGACCTTCATCAATAACATCTTTGATTGGTTAACCCTATTTCAGGTATATAATGACCTTTATCAATAACATCTTTGATTGGTTAACCCTATTTCAGGTATATAATGACCTTCATCAATAACATCTTTGATTGGTTAACCCTATTTCAGGTATATAATGACCTTTATCAATAACATCTTTGATTGGTTAACCCTATTTCAGGTATATAATGACCTTCATCGATAACATCTTTGATTGGTTAACCCTATTTCAGGTATATAATGACCTTTATCAATAACATCTTTGATTGGTTAACCCTATTTCAGGTATATAATGACCTTTATCAATAACATCTTTGATTGGTTAACCCTATTTGCGTGGATGTGGTGTGGCAACATTGGTAGAGCGCGCGCTTTCCAATCGTGAGATCCCGGGTTCGAACCCAGCCCACCGCATTTGTCCTTCGGCAAGACAATTTATCCACTATTGCTGCAGGTGTATAAATGGGTACCCGGAAGGATGGGAATGTGTTTCCTTAGCACTGTGCGCGCCTAATAGGCGACTTGCTGGAATACTCCCCAGGGAGTGGAAAATGTGCACTTAATGTGCAGGATTGATTGCAGTGTGTATCCGTTGACCGGGGTAATAATATTGTAAGCGCTGTGATATAGTTTACTATGAATAGCGTAGCTAAATGCCTAATATTATTATTATTATTATTATTTCAGGTACATATTGACCTTCATCAATAACATCTTTGCCGGAGCGTTTGAGAAGCGAGATACATCCCCGTTACCTGTCAATCAACCACTGGCCACGCCTACCCAAGGTAAAACATTCTTGCGTCTCTCTGGAGTTTTTATACAATAATCAAAACGCCCTGCCTCGATCTGTATTTGATGTTGCTGTAAGCAATTGATTCTGATTTGATTGGATTTATTAAAACATTAAAAACACACAAATTTATATGTAGCAAATGATACAAGTCAAGTCGATAATAATTAGGGCCCATTAAAAGTATAAGCTTTTCACTAAGGACTTTGTTATATGATAAGAAACACCAAATTATTCCACTTGTTTCCTACCAAAACAGCCCAATTTTTTTTAATGCTTTGTAAATTACAATGTACAATCAATGTTACCCTCAGGTTTTCCACCAAACTTGGCACACGTATGTATCTTGAAGAGCCAATGAACTGCTAAGGGTTAGGGGTCATTACAGATGTTACAAACATTCCCAACAAACCTGGTACATAAATGTATCTTGAAGAGCCAATGAACTGATAAGGTTTTGGGGTCATTAGGTCAAAGGTCACAGGGCTCATTATATATGCAAAAATAGCTTGTGATCATGTTATCTCAAGAACTGATTGACAGATTCTCACCAAACTTAGTCCATGTATGTATTTTGGGGTGCCAATGATCTGATTAGATTTTGGGGTCATGAGTTCAAAGGTCAAAGGTCACAGGGCTCATTATATATGCAAAAATAGCTCGTGATCGCGTTATCTCAAGAACCGATTGACGGATTCTCACCAATCGTGGTTCCTGTATGTATCTTGGGGTGCCAATGAACTGATTAGATTTTGGGGTCATGAGGTCACAGGTCAAAGGTTGCTTGGCTCTATAAATTAGCTTTTAATTGCAAAATCTCAAGAACTGTACATGTATGTCAGATTTTAATCAAACTTGGTACCTGAATGTATCTCAGAAAGCTATTGTAGCCATCATATTTTTGAGTCATGAGGTCAAGGTCACAGGACTCATTATGCAAAAATAGCTTGTTGACAAATAATTATCAAAATTGGTACTTATTTGTATCTTGGGGAGCTATAGGCTATAAGATTTTGGGGTCATTAGGTCAAAGGTCAAGGTCATGGCTCATATACATGGAAAATAAGGCTGAGTCATGTCGGTAATTGTCGGAACCGGGTCCCGATAAACTTTTACCGGTCGGGAACCGGTATCCCGATAAATTTTTACCGTCGAAACTCGGACCGGTAAAATCACGCAATCGTGCACGCATCGGCAAAATGCACTGTTTGGGGCTTATATTGCTCTTTTTATATGCAAATAACATAATAAATACTGAGGCTGATTTACTGATTTACATATCAATCTTTACGGGAAAATAGTTACAGTATCCAGAATTAACTCAGTTTCGCATGAAAAGTTTTTTTTTTTTCAAAGTAAATTCATCGTTTGTTCACCATTGCCCATCGCAACACGGTTCACAGAAACTTAGCCCGCTAGTCTGGGGGAAACATCACATGTACGATCGCTTGTGACTGTGAGCCACTGCATGCCCTTAAAAAGTGGCTATAAATTAGCCTTTTCGCAATCAACACCATTTTGATATTCTACTTACATGATTTCGAATGGCGTTTGACAGCCGAACAGAAAAAAAAAAGAGCCCCGAAACAATGAAAACAACTACTCAAAACATCGATAAAAAACGACTACATCGCTCCAATTCGCTCGTATACCCTGTGTGCAAGTTACGGGGTCTCTTTTCTTGCGCAAGATATCCATCCGCCGGGGACTTCCCCAATTCCTGGCGGATGGATCTTGCCGATAGAGGGCGGACTGGAACATAGCTCCACCGGCCCAGCGTATGAATCTCGCGGAAGAAAAAGAGACCCGTAACTTGCACACAGGGTATACGAGCGAATGGGAGCGATGTAGTCGTTTTTTATCAATGTTTTGAGTAGTTGTTTTCATTGTTTTGGGGCTCATTTTTGTTTCTGTTCGGCTGTCAAACGCCATGAAATCATGTAAGTAGAATATCAAAACATTTTTAAATGGTGCAAATGACCAAAAACGTATTTTGAGCCACTTTTTGAATGCACTAGCTCATCAGCTGGATCATACAAAGATCCATCAGACAACTCCCCTGGAGTATCGGACTAACATTGTGTGCACATCCGCCGACAATATCGTTCAAATGACTAGCAATTTTGCGCTTCCTGTTCAATTTCTGACTGTCAAACGAAGTAATGAACCAAGAATTTCTCGAAAATAACCACTCTTTAAAGTAAATGATATCAATTGCCCCGTTTTTATTTGAATTCCGCTACATTATTGTGATAATCTTAATTTCTTTTTTAACATTTTATTTTTTTAATTTTTTTTCGGGGCACTGTTTCCCGATATACCGAACCGGGTCCCGATTGAAACGGTCGGTAACCGGTGTGATCGACCGAACCGACTCAGCCTAAATGGAAAAATAGCTCATAATTGTGATATATCATACAGACAGATAACTATCAAAATTGAGTTGACATTAATTCAGTGCATGTTAATTTGGGCTTGATATATAAATTGCGCAATGGCGGAGGCATCATTTTCGACTGCGCGCAGTCGAAGATCAATCTATTTTTTTATACAATAGACCGAAAAGATTTTGGGTCTTGAGTTCAAAGGTCAAGGTCACAAAGCTCAGATACTGTAAATATTTATTCTCTACTAATAAAGTGAAGTCAGCATCTGCAAATATCAAAACCATGCGTGATTTGCAATGCGTGTGAACACTTGCTCGGCCACCAAATTAAAAACCCGCGAATGTGTTTTTGTATCAGTCAGACTGTCGGATTACATTGCCATCAATCTTTTATACATACCTTCACATAACTTTGTATGTATCTTGGCTTGTTAAAGGTGCACCTGTAAAGTAAACAAATATACCATGCACTGAGAGCCTCTAGTTGAAATTATGGATTCCGAGGTGACAGGAAAAGCACTATTTTCTGAGGGGCGCTAGCCCCGAAGAAAATCAGTGCTTTTTCTGTCACCGAGGAATCCATAATTTCACTAGTGGCTCGAAATAGTGCATGATATATTTGTTTTATATCCTTCGCATAATCATAATCATCGCAAAAATAAATGATTTCAATTAAATTAAAGAAAAATATAAAGAAAAACAAAACATTGATCATGGAACCATCACTGCACTGACTATGTTCTGTTTGTGACACTGACCCCCTTTGCGCAATAGTCCTAGCGCAAAGCGCGTATTGCGCTATCTTTCCATTCATGGTTACGCGCATTAACAACTAAGGCGCACCCAAATGCAAAATGCGCGCATCAAAGTGAATAATTAACCCGCTTTATACATACACACGTGTAATTGTATGGAGAAAATAGTTATTCGTACATTACACATACAGCTAGTGCAGTGCACACCGCGGCTGATTGTTAAATGACGAATTAGTGTCACGACCACAGAAGGACAACGATGCACAATGTGCACCATTGTCGGAATTTTTAAATTCGAATACCGCTACGTTATACATGAAATGCATCTCTAGAATATTCTTTGGAACTTATTGATATTCACGGGTGAAAATATTCTGTATTTCTTTTTAAATAACTCTTTTGGAAATCTCGTCAAGCATCTTCGCAAGCTAAAACAAGACCTCTGCTCGCAGGGAAGTTTTATAACACACATCTCTATGGGCTCAATATGATCACCCGGCGTCTATGACGTCATTCATGGAATAGCATTTACTATTCCATGAATGACGTCACGCATAGCACATTTTTCTCCATGGGCATTACTATGTTTGGTCACATGACGCTATTTAGACCAATCACTGAACAGGATTTCATTCATGTAGGATATAATGTCAGATATTACCCAAAATGACATTTGAGACTTCAATCCTGTACCAAAATCATTGTAAGATATATCCAAATGATGTGTGAAAGTTTCATAGAAAAAGAATACTGCTTTCCTGGTTAAAAGAGCAAAAATATGTGTCAGCTTTTACAACAAATTACTGTATTACGTCTATGAGGTTTATGACCGTTCATTATTAAAAAACTCTCTTGAGCTGAATGATAGATGTCGTCATACTAAAGGGGCATTTGAAAAAATCTAACCCTATTTTATTCTTCTCTTACCATTTATGCTGAACAACATGGTAATTGCGCAGACATCCATTTTTACTGCACCTAGTTGAAAATGAATCTAGTCAAAATTACTTCCATTGTTTTTCAGCAGGTTTAATCACAATTCAATCACAATTGTTGAAGAGCATTTTTATGCCTCCACAACGAAGTAGCCGGAGGCATTATGTTTTCGGGTTGTCCGTCCGTCCGTACGTCCGTACGTCCCGTTCTCGTGATCACGTTATCTCAAGAACCGTTTGACGGATTCTCACCAAACTTGGTTCATGTATGTATCTTGGGGTGCCAATGATCTGATTAGATTTTGGGGTCATGAGGTCAAAGGTCAAGGTCATAGGACTCAATATATGTGTAATAATGCATCGTTCTCACGAACCGGTTGATGGATTAATTTCAAACTTGGTATGAGTGTACATATCGGGGTGGCAATGATCTGATTAGATTTGGGGGTCATGAGGTCAAAGGTCAAGGTCACAGGACTCCATATATATGCAAATCTGGCTTGTAATGGCAACATTTCAAGAACTGAATGTCAGATTTCTATCAGACTTGATACCTGAATGTTTCTTAGGAAGCCAATGTAGCCATCAAAGTTTGGGGTCATATGGTCAAGGTCACAGGACTCAAAATATATGAAAAATATTTATAAAAATTAATTCAGTGCATGTTAATTTGGGCTCGATATTAAAATCGCGTCATAGCGGAGGCATAATTTTCGACTGCGCGCATTCGAAGATCCATCTAGTTTCTTTTGTTTTTGCATTTACACGGGTCTTCATTTTCTTTCTCATTCATCAGTTCAACAGGGTATTGAGTTAGTGAGTCGGGCCAAGAAGCCTGTCATAATACTTGGCAGCCAAGCTACACTACCTCCTGTACCTGCAACTAAACTCAAAGAAGCCTTAGAGGTAAGTGTGAACTTGGCAGTGTTATAACATGCAGTGTGTTTACACGTGTAGTCTAATCTCAGGGATGTATAAGAGATGATAGATGTAGTGTGGGCAATGTGTGTCGCATGCTTCCAAGCAGGGACTTAATTTGGAGGTATTTCAGCTGTTTCTAAATGGATTTTGATAAAAGATAATTGCTCATTTAAATGACCAGTGCATTATAGCTGTAGCATACAGTAAGTACTTAAAACAATTGTGGGCTTTGATGGAACGAATCCTTACTTGCAATTCCTGCACTGGGTTTTCTTCTACAATTAACATTGATTCGTATTCAAAGTGTCCTTTGAGATGTGTGAATTCAACAGTGCGATAACATGCAGTGTGTTCACACGCATAGTCTTATATCAGGGATGTATTTGAGATGTGTAAATTCAACAGTGCGATAACATGCAGTGTGTTCCCACGCGTAGTCTAATATCAGGGATGTATTTGAGATGTGTGAATTCAACAGTGCGATAACATGCAGTGTGTTCCCACGCGTAGTCTAATATCAGGGATGTATGTGAGATGTGTGAATTCAACAGTGCGATAACATGCAGTGTGTTCACACGCGTAGTATAATATCAGGAATGTATTTGAGATGTGTGAATTCAACAGTGCGAAAACAAACTCCTTTACCCCCTGCAGGCAATGGGGATCCCGTGCTTCCTAGCGGGCATGGCCAGAGGCATGCTGGGAAGGAAGAGTCCGCTCCACATCAGGCAGAGGAGGAGAGACGCGCTGAAAGAGGCAGACGTAGTCATACTGGCAGGTAAGGGATGGGGATGGTGGTGGTGGTGGTGGTGGTAGTGGAAGTGGTAATGATGATAATGGTGTTACCAGAGATGCTCTGAAAGAGGCAGACATCGTCATACTGGCAGGTAAGGGGTGGTGGTGGTGATGGTGGTGGTGGTGGTGGTGGTGGTGGTGGTAGTGGAAGTGGTAATGATGATAATGGTGTTACCAGAGATGCTCTGAAAGAGGCAGACGTCGTCATACTGGCAGGTAAGGGGTGGTGGTGGTGGTGGTGGTGGTGGTGGTAGTGGAAGTGGTAATGATGATAATGGTGTTCACCAGGGATGCTCTGAAAGAGGCAGACGTCGTCATACTGGCAGGTAAGGTGTGAGGGTGGTGGTAGTGGTAATGATGATAATGGTGTTCACCAGGGATGCTCTGAAAGAGGCAGACGTCGTCATACTGGCAGGTAAGGTGTGAGGGTGGTGGTGGTGGTAATGATGATAATGGTGTTCACCAGGGATGCTCTGAAAGAGGCAGACGTCGTCATACTGGCAGGTAAGGTGTGAGGGTGGTGGTGGTGGTGGTGGTGGTAATGATGATAATGGTGTTCACCAGGGATGCTCTGAAAGAGGCAGACGTCGTCATCTAGCAATCCAGAGGTCTTGGGTTCGATTTCCGGCAAAGCCTATTTTTCTTTGCTCATTTTCAATCAGTATTGTTACTTGAAAAACTTTGGGTAAATAAAAACGTTCACATTTGAAATTAATTATGAATCCACTCACTACTCCTTGCCTCTTTCTTCCCCCTTTTGTGACTTTTAAACTTACTTGTTAATTCTCTTCATGCAGGATCTGTGTGTGATTTCCGACTGAATTATGGCCGTGCTCTGAGCAGGAAGTCCAAGATCATTGCCGTCAATAGAAGCTCAGATCAGCTCTATAAGGTAGGACATTATATCTTATCCAGTTTCAACTGGTTTTATCCAGTTTGGAATGGAATTGTTTGGTTCAAAGGGTCTTGCAGAAGCTCAGATCAGCTCTATAAGGTAGGACATTATATCTTATCCAGTTTCAACTGGTTTTATCCAGTTTGGAATGGAATTGTTCATACATCACCTAGTGGACATATCAGATAACAAAAATATACATTGTATCAATCTTGTAATGGCGACGTCAGACTAGAGCCACGCTCTAGCCACGATTTAGACAATAGCTGATCACAATCACTGGAATGTATCTGCAAAATGTCTTTTGTCCAATGAGGATCTGAATGGGACATTCAATGGACATACAATGGCTCCCTAAACAAAAGAGCAGAACGCCAAAGACCCACGACCGACCCACGACCGCTTTTTAAGCTTTGGACATGTCGAAAGCGCTCGAAAGCGGTCGTGAGTCCTTGGCGTTCTACTCCTCTGTTTAGGGAGCCATTGTATGTCCATGCATGAGAGGCTATCCTTTCACCTATGTGCGATAATCCTCCCATTCATTCGTCATTTAATCATCGTTCGGACAATGCTTCGCCTCCCACTGCCAAATTTATGAATGGGGATTAGGAGCGTAGCAATTTTATGAATGGGGATTAGGAGCGGCGCGAGAGCGTAGCTATATGTGACGGGGTATAAAGCAAATGCCCCATGCCTCAAGATTAGGGTGTGCACATACAATAGAGCCACTTATGTATACAATGCTACCGCACAATACAATGGACATGGTCAAGAACTCTATTACCATTGCCTGCATGCACAGCAGTGGCATCCAAGCAGTGGCTTCAATGCAAGCGCTTGGCAGGTTAGGAGTTAACCTAGGGTTAATGTAATCTTGAAAAAATTGAAAGTCTTGAAATGTAAACTTTTGTCTCCTGCCCACTTACAGAATTCAGACATGTTTTGGAAGCCTGCCCTCGCCGTCCAAGGGGATGCAGCCAACTTCCTGGTGGAGTTACAGAAGGGTCTTGGCAGCTACACATACGACGAGGGATGGCTGAAGACACTTCAATCCAGGGATGCAGAGAAAGAAACAGCGAATCTGTAAGTAAACAGTCTGGTTTAAACCAGTTTCAACTGGTTTCATTCACTTTGGAATTCTTTGCAGATTATCGGCAGCTGCACATGTTAAAACGAATGGCAAAAGACACTTCAAGCCAGGGATGAGGAAAAAATTTTGTTTGGTTCAAAGGGTATTGAGAGCTAATTTCCTGGTGGAGTTACAGAAGGGTCTTGGCAGCTACACATACGACACGGGATGGCTGAAGACACTTCAATCTAGGGATGCAGATAAAGAAACTGCCAATCTGTAAGTAAACATTCTGGTTTAAACCAGTTTCAACTGGTTCGATCCAGTTGGGAATGGAATTGCTTGGTTCAAAGGGTCTTGGCAGCTACACATATGATGAGGAATGGCTGAAGACACTTCAATCCAGGGATGCAGAGAAAGAAACTGCTAATCTGTAAGTAAACAGTCTGGTTTAAACCAGTTTCAACTGGTTCTATCCAGTTTGGAATGGAATTACTTGGTTTAAAGGGTATTAGGAGCTACACATATGATGAGGAATGGCTGAAGACACTTCAATCCAGGGATGCAGAGAAATAAGCTGTCAATCTGTAAGTAAACGGTCGAGTTATAAACATGTATTCTCTATTTCTTCTTCTCCGTCTTCTTCCAATTAAACTGCAGGATTAATTTTCTGAATATTATCACAGTTATTCTGACTGTGATGTGCAGGTCTGCTAGTCAACCGGGTTAACACCCTACTCTTTTCGAGAAGTAGACTAGGTTCTTTAGCGTGCATGAGGTGTGGCTGTCTCATACACGGGACTTCCATTTATCGTCCTACCTGAGGGACGGAGTGTTTTCTGTGAATCCTTTTCCTGCATAGGCTGGAAGCATGGGGGAGGGTGGTAGCACAAAACAAGAGTTAGCTGATAAAAGACTCATCCGATAGTTTGGTTTGAAGCGGGGATCCCGGGCGTCCGAGCTGAAAGCGCTACCAACTGAGCTAACTCACCCAAGTATTTTGGGGACCATTCCAGAATGGGTTCAGATGTTCTTTCGGGGCATTTGTGCACTTTGTATTAAAACAAAATATTACAACAAAATTTATGTTATCTCTATTATCCTTTTTATGAAATTTAAGGTAATCATGTCACATTTTGTCTTCTTCTATAAACGTTCCTATGAATTTTTTTCTTCAGGAAAATGGCGAGCGAAAAAGCAGACCGTTTCTTGAACCCTCTGAATGTGCTGTACCAGGTGGAGGATGTGATGGAAGAGAACAGTGTCATTGTTGCAGATGGGGGAGACTTTGTTGGCAGCGCGGCATACATTCTCAGGTAGTTGCATTATTCCAGTCAGAACTGGTTCGATCCAGTTCTGACCGAACTTATCTGGTTCTATCTAGTTCTAACCAAATTCGTCTGGTTCAGATTGACCCTGTTGGGAGAACAGTGTCATAGTCGCAGATGAGGTAACTTTGTTGGCAGCGCAGCATACATTCTCAGGTATAATAAAATAGCCTTATTCCAGTCAGAACTGGTTCGATCCAGTTCTAACCAAACTTGTCTGGTTTAAAGTGATCCTGTTGGGAGAACAGTGTCATAGTCATATACAGAGGAGACTTTGTTGGCAGCGCAGCATACATTATCAGGTAATTTTATTATTCCAGTCAGAACTGGTTCGATCCAGTTCTAACCAAACTTGTCTGGTTTAAAATGACCCTATCACGACAACAGTGTCATTGTCGCAGATGGGGCAGGCTTTGCTGGCAGTGCAGCATACATTCTCAGGTAATTGCATTATTTCAGTCAGAACTGGTTCGATCCAGTTCTAACCAAACTTGTCTGGTTTAAAGTGATCCTGTTGGGAGAACAGTGTCATAGTCATATACAGAGGAGACTTTGCGGGCAGCGCGGCATACATTCTCAGGGGTCATTCCATGTCAAATCACCCAAAAAAAGTGAAAATTTTCATCGTACCCCCTTCAAATTTGCTAATATTTGGTATGTATGATATTTCAACCTTTCAAAGCGCAAAGATTTAAGTTTTAGCCCAATCCGCCCAACGGTTTTGGCGCTATGGTCGATTCTTCGGGGGTAGTTTTGTCAAAAATGGGCGTGGGCACCGTTTTTCAAATCGCCATTTAGACCGGGGGCCCAGAGCGTTTATCTAGTTGAAGAGAGACAAAAGGTTTGATGGTCTCATCATGTTAGTATGTGGCCAAGGGTCAATGAAATGAATTGCTGCCGGGTCACATCCTGTACCCTAAGCCTAGGGGGCCCAAAAAGGGGGGTCAAAAAACACATTTATCTAGTTGAAGACCGACAAGGACAAAAGTTGGTGGATATCGTTCCTTAGGGGGTACCTATTATGAAAACAGCAATGCCAGTAATTTTATCCTGTACGGGGCCCTATACAGTAGCCCCAAAGTGCCCCACCAACGTGGTGTTATATAGTTGAAAAGAGACATGGCTAATTTCTTTTACAATAGAAGTATTTCACAACAGAGATAACCAAAACACCAATGACAGCAGTTTTATCCTGTACGGGGGGCCAGACAGTAGCCCTGAAGGGTGAACGGAAAAGGACCGGCGGTCAGGTTACAGGTTATAGTCCCAGAATGCAATTCAGTGCGGCGCGACCACCGCGGCGCACCAGTACACAACACTCTATGTTTTCGTATCGCTCGTTCGCGTACGCGGAGTAATGCGTGCGGGTTTCTTGCCAGCGTTGCCTGTTCGCTGTGTATTTATCGCAGAATTTTGCTTTAGAAGCGACAAATTGCGCTGTGTCGGGGTTATTTTTTTTTTCGAAATATGGGTATTTATTAATCGAATCATGTATTTTGAAGGTGTAAAACTGTCTATGTTAAGCCAAAGAATTCAACATTAGGCAAGTAAAAAGCCATGAGATATACGTATATCAATGTGTTCATTATGGGGAGTTTTGTATCATCATAACAATGAGAATCAAGGTTTGTTAATGCAAGTATGCCAGGCGCCGTGCGTAGGTAGGGGCATGTTTCACTCAAATTTCTTTTTCGTTAAAAAAATATTTACGAATTCAGATGTCAAACTATCCATTGGATCGTCAGAACCGTGTACAAAGTGACTGCAATGAGTTAGTGAATACCACTTTGCATGTTTGCTCATTACTGGACCATATAACATCCATTTAACTTAAAATGTTCACATGCACAACATCCCAGTGGACGGATATGGGAATCTCTTCTTTTAATAAATGTATCAAGTTCTAATCTGGTACATTTAAAAAAAAGATTTACAAGCTTTGTCTGAAATAACTACCTCGTAGGGTGAACTTACAGGTCCATAATTATGCAAACGAACGTTTGTATGCACCTGAAGAAAATTCAGCTTCAAAAAGGTCACCGTAGAAGTGAAAGGTAGAAAACTGATTAATGTTGTTTTGAATATCAACTCGATAACCTAAACTTACAGGAAATGTAGAATTTGCAAATGAAGTTTGCATATATGCACTGAAAAGAACAAAAACTTAAAATGAACATCGTAGACATGAAAGTATAGGTTTTCCCGTCCAATTTCGTCAAAATAGCTCTCAAATGGTCATTAATAGCACGCAATTTAGAACGAAATTTAATGAGGATCAGGATCGTGTTTCAATTAGCAAAATAATGTCTTTCAATTTGATTTTTGGACTGTGCGATTGCAAACTTTTATCAAATCGAATTGAACTACTCAACTTAGAAAAACGGATGTACGATTTCGTCTACAAAGGTAAAATATAGGCGTTTATACATTTGATTTCGATAACAAATAAAGTACATGACTAGTGCCTATGATGAAAATAAGCACTGTGTGTAAAATGGAAATAACATGAACATGAAACAAGTGTATGAAATAACATTACATTACAGTTACCACTGAGTTATAGTGTGAACAATAATTAACAGTGTTTATCTGAAAAGAAAAATTAATATAAGTCTTAGAAATACAGAATAAAGAAAAACATAGATTAAGAAGAAAATCAAACTTGCCTTGGTTGGGGGTGGTGGTTGGGGAGTGATGGAATAATGGAAAATAGGGAAGTAAACTGCCCCCCCCCCCTTCCTGCCCTCATAATGCGTCATACTGTATCTTCTGATCCTTCTTATTTGAATGCTAGATTTGAAAGCACGTCTGAAAACGAAATAGAAAACCCAAATCGGTCCGAAATCTATAAGGTCAAGGAAACTGACATGAATTTGAATGACGGATATGTATCGCCAAATTGTTTGACATTCTGACCAATTTTAATACGTTGTTGTTGCAAACTGAATGCAATTTGACAAAGATGAATGTTCTGGAGTTTAGAATTGAACATTGAAACCAGCAGGTTTACAGAAATGCTCGCTATACAACAATCGACAGGCTTTGATTGGAATATCCGCCGGATAATCTGGACTTACAGGTTGATATGCCAATACTTGTTTGCATAATTATTATGCACCTGTGCGTTCACATTATGAAGTAGTTATTTTAGACAAAGTTTGCCAATTTTTGTTTCATTTAATATATGTTTTTCCGTCTCATTTCCTACATTACGCGGCCGAATTCGTTTATACGCATTCAAATTCATATTCCGAGCATGCATATTCGTTTATGGGTACTCAAATGTCAAACCGCAGACTTCAAATTCGCAAATGGGCATTCAATTTCACCAATGGGCGCTAGTTTCATATTATGTGCATTCAATTTGATACGGCAAGCTGGATCGCAGTCGCTTGTTTGTGCATTCAATTTCGTTATAATGGGTGATCAATTTCCAGAATTGCACATTTAATTTAAATTACACGAACACAATCCACAAATACTTGACTCTCAAATAATTGGACTCTCTTCAACTAGATAAACGCTCTGGGCCCCCGGTCTACATTTAAGTATATGCAACCGTATATAAACACATACAAACACCTATAACAAACACATTTCATGTGATAGTTGTCCTATATTGAATCGATCCCAAAATCGATTTTAGTGTTAAGTGATGAATTTGAATGACCATTGACGAAAAATAGCACCCATCGCTTACAATATAATGGCGCAAATGTGAAGTTGGCTGCTCTGTTACTCAATATGAATGACTAAAAACGAATTTGAATTACGATATGTCGATCCAAGCGCGGATTAGACGAAATTGACCGGGAAACCCTATATACTAACAGGGATTCTTGCAGTCAAACGTTGATACACATATATGAGTTTTTCAGGGCTCCACACTTTACTTTTTTGTCAGTGGCCCGATCGGGCCAGTGAAATAATTTCTTCCCCTTTTCTGGTGGCCCGAAGAAAAATTCACTGGCCCTAAAATTTGTATTTCATGTGTAAACTTTTTACTATTCAAAATATCACTCTTTCCTAATTAAACCTGTGATTATAGATGAAGCATAACATGGAAATAAACAAGATTTTTCTCATTTTTTCAAAGTCAAGTTGAATATCTGCTTGCCCGATCGGGCCACCAAAATATGACTTGTATACATTGTTGCTGGCCCGAGGTGCAATTTCACTGGCCCCGGGCCAGTGGGCCAGTGCGAGTGTTTAATTTCACATTCTTTGACTTAAAGGGGTAGTTTAGTTTTGGAGGAGAGGGCGCTGCTCATCACAATTTTTTTGTGAGGTAATGAAAAACTGAGTGTCGAATTTGAGAGAACATGCAATTTTAATGGCAGAATAAACTTTATTTGGTAAAAATCGACCCAGAAACGGCTGAAATATCAATAAATATATCTGGTCTTATAATTATTTGGGGCCCAAATAATTAGATGTTTTTTTCAAAAATGCTTGCACTTTTTCAAAAATGTTCAAAAGCATTTTTTAAATAGTTGTTGATGATCTCTCTATTTAATCATTGTTTCAATAAAAAATCACATGCATAATTTTGTATGAAAAATGGTTGAAACCAATGCCTTTTTAAAAAGCGCCCTCTTGTGTTTTAATGGCTCTTTTTGAATGATAACGGGCTTTTTACTTAGTCGTTTGGAATTTTGTATACCTTTCGAGCATGGTGGAGTTATAACTATTAGTTTATAATGTTACTGCCCAGGTTTGGTTACTAAAGTTCAGCCTTACCAAAACTATACTACCCCTTTAAAGTAGACAGTTTTCAACCTTCAAAATTCGATTAATAAATACCCATATTTCGAGAAAAAAATAAACCCGACACAAAGCAATTTGTCGCTTCTAAAGCCAAATTCTGCGAGAAATACACAGCGAACAGGCGACGCTAGCTAGAAACCCGCACGCATTACTCCGCGTACGCGAACGGGCGATACGAAAACATAGAGTTGTGTACTGGTGCGCCGCGGTGGTCGCGCCGCACTGAATTGCATTCTGGGACTATAACCTGACCGCCGATCCTTTTCCGTTCACCCTTCAGGGCTACTGTCTGGCCCCCCGTACAGGATAAAACTGCTGTCATTGGTGTTTTGGTTATCTCTGTTGTGAAATACTTCTATTGTAAAAGAAATTAGCCATGTCTCTTTTCAACTAAAAGAAATTAGCCATGTCTCTTTTCAACTATATAACACCACGTGGGTGGGGCACTTTGGGGCTACTGTCTAGGGCCCCGTACAGGATAAAATTACTGGCATTGCTGTTTTCATAATAGGTACCCCCTAAGGAACAATATCCACCAACTTTTGTCCTTGTCGGTCTTCAACTAGATAAATGTGTTTTTTGACCCCCCTGTTTGGGCCCCCTAGGCTTAGGGTACAGGATGTGACCCGGCAGCAATTCATTTCATTGACCCTTGGCCACATACTAGCATGATGAGACCATCAAACCTTTTGTCTCTCTTCAACTAGATAAACGCTCTGGGCCCCCGGTCTAATTGTCCGTTAACCGTTGGGTCAATTTATTTTGTAATGGTGTCATTGGACTGGGGATGTTATATGCAATCCATTTATGCCATTTGTTTTCATGCATGAGCGAGTTTGGATACGATTACCTTTGACCTTAGGCTTCGACCTTCCGTTTCACCTCGTGGATCAAATAATCTTGAGAATTTTTTTGGCTTAAATCTTGGCTTGATATAATATCTACAACATATGAAAGAATTGGAGATGTATTATTTCTTGTTTTTTCTACAGCCTTGTTTTAAGTTTGCAAATTTCATGTAAAATTGAATTATTTTAGACCTACACCCATGTCCAAGAATTCTATAGGGGTGTATTGTATGAAAAAGACCTTTTCAAAGTCAGGATTAGAGCCTATTCACACTCTGGCTTAAATAGACCTGCTAATCCCCATACAATAGCAATCCAGACAAATGACATTTGAATGATACCACATGTTTCCAACCTGACAATGGCCCTGTTGCAGAAAGAGATAAATCAATTGTGAGTCAGATCAAATGTTCTAAATGCACACATCTGATTGGTTAAAATGCAGAAAATGTCTCTCTGTGCAACAGGGCCTAGGTGGAGATCTTTTCTTGAATAAAATCTTTCAAGTTCAAGTTCAAATTGCAAACTTGTACATCAATTATGAAAGCAAATATCTACAGGTATCCCTTTTCAATGAATTTAATGTTTCTATGCATCAGAAATTCATGCAATATTAACATGATTTGCAATCTGTACAAATTCAAACCTGATTCTTTCCAACTATACCAAACACAAACAGTAACTACCCTCTAGACAACTGCTCATAATTTTATAACCAATGATTGTTTAAGATTTGATCTTACCACAATATTTCTACAGTTGTTTCGTACACTATGTGTGAACATCAGAGATACTTATCTCTTCATGCTATGAAAGAGCTTAGATTAAAGATAAATGACCTAATTTCAAAAGTCACAAGAACTTGCGCATGCCTGTCCATTTCTGTGAATCATCACATTTGCTTAATGCATTATTTATGGTTTGTGAAATTTCAAATTGCACTGTTTTTTTATTGCAATTAATGCTTTTAAAAACAAGTGCCATTAAAAATCAAAATGAGTGGAATATCAAACAGCATTGTTTTTGTGTTTGGTTTAGTTGGAAATAATCAGGGTTGAATGTTTACAATTGCAAATCATGTTACTATTGCATGAATTTCTGTTTCATAGAAACATTAAATTAATTGAAAAGGGATACCTGTAGATATTTGCTTTCATAATTGATGTACAAATTTGCAATAATTTGAACTTGAAAGATTTTATTCAAGAAAACATCTCCACCTAGTTGCAGAGAGAGACATTTTCTGCATTTCAACCAATCAGATTTGTGCATTTAGAACATTTGATCTGACTCACAATTGATTTATCTCTTTCTGCAACAGGGCCATTGTCAGGTTGGAAACATGTGGTATCATTAGAATGTCATTTGTCTGGATTGCTATTGTATGGGGATTAGCAGGTCTATTTAACAGTGGTGAGCCAGAGTGTGAATAGGCTCTAATCCTGACTTTGAAAAGGTCTTTTTCATACAATACACCCCTATAGAATTCTTGGACATGGGTGTAGGTCTAAAATAATTCAATTTTACATGAAATTTGCAAACTTAAAACAAGGCTGTAGAAAAAACAAGAAATAATACATCTCCAATTCTTTCATATGTTGTAGATATTATATCAAGCCAAGATTTAAGCCAAAAAAATTCTCAAAATTATTTGATCCACGAGGTAAAACGGAAGGTTGAAGCCTAAGGTCAAAGGTTATCGTATCCAAACTCGCTCATGCATGAAAACAAATGGCATAAATGGATTGCATATAACATCTCCAGTCCAATGACACCATTAAAAAATAAATTGACCCAACGGTTAACGGACAATGGCGATTTGAAAAACGGTGCCCACGCCCATTTTTGACAAAACTACCCCCAAAGAATCGCCCATAGCGCCAAAACCGTTGGGCGGATTGGGATAAAATTTAAATATTTGCGCTTTGAAAGGTTGAAATATCATACATACCAAATATGAACAAATTTGAAGGGGGTACGATGAAATCCATTGGGTGATTTGACATGGAATGACCCTCAGGTAGTTGCATTATTTCAGTCAGAATGATCAGTGTGTGTACCTGTTGAGCAGGGTAATAATGATAGTGTTTAGAGGCTCTATTGCAATTTGCATCTATGATTCAATTTATGTTATCGGCAAAACTATACTTTAGTAGGCTTAGAGAATTTTGGTCGCTAACTTCAACCCTAACCCTAACCCTAACCCTAAATTTGGTGGCTATAGGTCAGATTTAGTGGCTATAGGTCAGATTTAGTGGCTATAACCCAGATTTAGTGGCTATGGTTAAATTTAGTGGCTATAAGTTAGATTTATTGGGCAGTACGAAAATTGAAGTTAGCGACCAAAATTCTCTAAGCCTACTAAAGTATTGTTTTGCCATGTTATCTGATATATACTTTCATTTATTTCATTGATAGTATTCCATGTGCGTTAAAATAACAGGCTCCATAGACCTCTGTAGTGGTAAGACCCTGGTGCGTTCGGTACTTTAGGTGTCGCTGGTGGCTTTGCACTCGGCGCTTAACTCATTTACCCTGAAGCTAACATGGACTGTTATCTTGGCTTTAGTGCAATCCAAGCCATAGTATTTTATATTCTTTCAGCTATTTTTATTTTATTATAGTTTGCTCCCCAGGGAGTTGAGATGGGCACAAGATAATTGGGTTCAAACTGTATCTGATGACTGAGGGAGTAAGATAGTGCTACAGCCCGTAGAAACCAGGAATCAAATGCATCGTAAATAGAATCTATTTTTTTTATTTATTTGTATTTATTATTGAGACTGATTGTATTCAATGTGCGTTTAATTTCAGACCCCGTGGACCGTTGAAATGGTTAGACCCGGGTGCGTTCGGTACTTTGGGTGTGGGCGGAGGCTTTGCACTCGGCGCTAAACTGGTCTACCCCGATGCGAACGTCTGGATTGTGTATGGAGACGGTTCCCTTGGTTACAGCATGGTGGAGTTTGACACGTATGCGAGGCACAACACGCCCGTCATCGCTGTAATCGGCAACGACGCGTGCTGGACGCAGATCTGTCGCGAACAAGTACCGATTCTGGGGTCGCGCGTCGGCTGTGATCTGTCGGTAAGTGAGGGGTTTTAGGCTTGATGTGTTTTGATGCATTTTATTATATTTGTGATGTTTTAAAGAATGAAGTTAGATTTTGTGACGCGAGTTAGCATGCTTGTTATACGCAAAGATGCAT
This sequence comes from Echinarachnius parma, assembly GCA_037951105.1. NCBI lineage: Eukaryota > Metazoa > Echinodermata > Echinoidea > Clypeasteroida > Echinarachniidae > Echinarachnius > Echinarachnius parma. The sequence continues at coordinate 39,698 of JBAMJV010001011.1, read as the reverse complement.
GCTGGACTCAGGTGTGTCGCGAACTGATTTTGGGGTTGCGCGTTGGCCTCGATCCGTTAGTAGAGAACAAATTTATCATGGTAGTGATGATCCACCGACCTATAAAGGACTGTTATGTGTCAAGTGTTGTTTTTAGCTCATCCGGCCCGAAGGGCCCGATGAGCTTATGCCATGCCGTGGCGTCCGTCGTCCGTCCGTCCTTCCGTCCTTCCGTCCGTCCTTCCGTCCGTCCGTCCGTCCGTCCGTCCGTCCACAGTTTTCAAAATGCTTCTTCTTCGTTATTTTTCAACCGATTTTGATTCTGATTGTTTCATAAGATAGGGCTAGGAGGGGGATTTAAAACTTCTACACAGAATCGTGAAATTCATTATATATGCTAATTTATGCAAATTTATTCGAAATCACAAAAAATGCTTCTTCTCCTTCATTTCCTGACCGATTTTGATTTGGTTTGCTTTATCTGGTAGAGCTACCTTTGGTACACTAAACTTCTACACAGAATTTTGAAATTTTTCTCCATTAATTAATTATGGTAATTTATGCAAATTTATTCCAAAAATCACAAAAAATGCTTCTTCTCCTTCATTTCTTGACCGATTTTGATTTGGTTTGCTTCATCTGGTAGAGCTAACTTTGGTACACTAAACTTCTACACAGAATTTTGAAATTTTTCTCCATTAATTAATTATGGTAATTTATGCAAATTTATTCCAAAAATCACAAAAAATGCTTCTTCTCCTTCATTTCTCGACCGATTTTGATTTGGTTTGCTTTATCTGGTAGAGCTAACTTTGGTACACTAAACTTCTACACAGAATTTTGAAATTTTTCTCCATGAATTAACTATGGTAATTTTTAATTTATTTATTTATTTATTTATTTATTTATTTATTTATTTATTTTTTATTTTTTTATTATTTTTTTTTTTTTTTTTTAATTTATAATTTTTTTAATTTATTTTTTTTTTTTTTTTTATTTATTATTTTTTTTTTTTCCCCATGTCCCTTCTGGGGCGTCAAATTTATATTTTTTTCACTCTATTTTTTTTAAATTAATTTGTATGTCCCTTCCAGGGCATCACATTTTTATTTTTTGACCAGTTGAAAAGTGTACCACATGAAATTTGCGATATTTGATGTTGCGAGATGCCGGATGAGCGCTACGTCATTGACGTTCTGGTTATCAAATTTGTATGAGATGAATTCATTATTAAATGTTTATTATTACTTCTGTTTATTCTTGTTACGTTCTGGGGTTAGAGGGGTTGGGAGCTCAAGGGATCACACAGAGCACAGGAGGGGGTACAAAGCGCCCTCCTAGATTTAAATAGGACAAACTTGGCATTTCTTTTCAGCTAAATTAATTATTAACTTGTGAACTTGGCATTTTGATCAAATTCTTTTCAGCTAAATTAATTATTAACTTGTAAACTTGGCATTGTTATCAAATTCTGTTCAGCTTACTTGATTATTAATTGTGTTAATTTCTTTACAGTTTTTAACCCATCAAGGACGAGAGCTATTTTAAGGCAAAATTGATCATTATTTCCCTCTACAAATTGGCAACTCCTAAATTTTGTCTACCTATTTATGACATAAAAGTAGGTGGAAAATATTTAGTAAGTACAATTTAGGACAAATATGCAGTGATTTTGCTGCGAAGTTGTCAATTTGAACACCAAAATCTGTTTTAAAATTATCACAATGTGTTGCCAATTTAAGGATTTTTCTAAATTATAGCGATTTATTGGAGTAAGGGGACAAAGGGATCAAGCTGGGCACAGAATCAACATAAAATATGAAGCTCTCTAATCCAATTAAGTCAATTGGAAAATTGGTGATTTTTATAACATTCATTTCAGATAATTCATTATTAAATGTGTATCATTTCTTCTCCTATGTAAGCTTGATACAGTTCTGCGATTACCACCAGTGCATAGAAGGGCTTGGTGCTAAAGGGATAAAGTTGAGTGGAGAATCGACGGAGGAAAATCAAAGTACCCTCATTGAAAAAAGCAAATTGGAAAATTGGTGATCTTATCAAATTCATTTGAGATGAATTCATTATTAAATGTCTTATTATTTCTTCTCCCGTTTATTCTTGATACAGTTCTGCGATTACCACCAGTGCATAGAGGGGCTTGGTGCTAAAGGGATAAAGTTGAGCGGAGAATCGACAGAGGAGATTCGAAGCGCCCTCATTGAAGCCCAGAAGACATGCCAGGGAGGCAAGTCTGTTCTTATCAATTGCTTCATTGGCCGCACAGACTTCAGGAACGGCTCTATATCGGTGTAGACGCAGCTACATGGGTATAGCACATGGAAGTATCTTCACCAATTTGTAATTCAAGGTATTGGGGCACAGGAACGGCTCTATATCGGTGTAGACACAGCTATATGGGTATAGCACATGGAAGTATCTTCACCAATTTGTAATTCAAGGTATGGGCGCACAGACGCAGCTAAATGGGTGTAGGCTCAGCAGTCTGGAATGGAAAAGCTATGCAATTGATTATGATAATAAATTCTCCAACACTAGGGAGTTAGAAAGAGCAAGAGCAATTTGGAAATTCAAGGTCATTTGGTTGAATTTGGCGTAAATCAAGATGTTGAATAGAAGACATTAACAATAATGTCTAATAGACCTGGGGGGGGGGGGGGGGGGTGTTTCACAAAGATTCAAAGTTGAACTTGACTCTAAGTTGGACCTAACTATTATGGAAAGCCATTTGTAGCCTTGGAATAAAACATATTCAAAAGCAAAAATGCAAGTATTTTGTACTTTTCATAAAATATGATATATCAACTTGTCAAGAACATGGAATCTCCTCATATTAGTGATTTGAGTCAACATCGTATGCCTTTTAAAAGAACCTGTCGAACAATTTTTCAAAGAAACTAATGGCTTTCCATAATTTTAAAGTTCAACGTAGAGTTAATACCGGAAAATTATTCTGGAAATTATTTCACTGATAAAGCCGAGTCACTAGAAGAAAAAAAAAGTTTATGACCCCCTGCCCTATTTGTGACATTTTATTTAAACATTTTTGTGATGTCCAAAAGAATGAATCATGATATGCTAAATCAGTGGCGTAGCTACGGGGGGGCACGGGGGGGGGGGGGGGGGGGGGCCTGTGCCCCCCCAATAATTTTGAAAAAACAATAGAAAACATAAGGGGCCATTTTTTGAAAAAACAAAGAAATACATAAGGTGTGCCCCCCCAATAATTTTGCGTGCCCCCCCCAATCAGTCCGACCACGCTACGCCACTGTGCTAAATGCTAATCAGACAGGTTTTATCATTTATTTTTCTATAATGTGTGTATTGTATTTTTCATTGAGAATGTCAGAATGTACTGACGTTTGTGTACTTGTTGAAAACTGGTTAAGAAGTAAAATAATAATTACCACGCACGGCACTTTTATGGTGCAGATCAAAGACAATAGAGCAAGCGCATTTGCACAGCTTTTACGCAAAATGTCTTTAATGAGAGTTTCTAAGGCTTCCTCCTCCTTTCTGATTGGATGTTTGTAAATGAAACAACATTAGCCATTGGCTCACAGCTGCCCTGTGGGTGTGGCTAAAAGCTTACTAATTTGCATTATGTGCATGTCTGTTTAATACATTCCACTAACGTACACAATCTATAAGCAAGTTCAGTTTCCATCATTTTCTATGGAATTTTTCGTAATTATTGTGTACAGTATCAGATTGCGAGTTTATTTTTGTGTAGGTTTTCCATTATTTTCTATGAAAGTTATTTTGTATTTGATTGCGAGTTAATTTGTGTATACATACGTTTTTCCATAATTGTTTATGAAAGATATTACAATTATGGCGTATTTTAATGTGAGTTGATTTTTGTATATTTAGCCAAAGATGAGCTGTACATTCAAATTTTCTAATAATAATTGATATTGGTAACGGTATCCAGAGCAATATCTTGTTTAGTTTGGTTTTATATTTTGTTCAGTTTTGTAACGTCAACAGGCAAATCCATGAACTTTTGTTTATAAAACAAAGTTTAAAAAAGTGCAGTGTGAATAATTATGTATTTCATTGGGAGATTGGCAATTGTATGCATGTATTTCTTTAGCCACAATATTGTTATGTACTAAATGTATAAATACACCTGTCAATTAAAGTGAGAGAATAATCAGCAAGTTGATTGTGGTCACTATATGGGCGAGGAAGATGAAGTCTTAAAGATAAATAACAGTTTTGGGAAAGTTACAAAAAACATATAATATTGTTGAATAAGTATCTAAAAGGGGCTTGTGTGGTAAAATCCGAACCTTACGATGCGTTAAAAGCAAAAATATCGGAAGAAATCCAATAGCCGCCCGTGAAATGTATAAATCCACCGCCCGTTCGCACCTGTCCGCGCCTCTTGCGCTGGACTGGAGATTGCACGTAGCGTATGTGCTAGAGATTGCACGCGTTGGCGATATCTATCCGCAACAGATCAATTTATAATTTTGCAAATATATCAATTAATAGGCGGTTTCTTGGCCAAATTTGTATAATCCCATATTAGTAAAACTATATTCTTTCACATGGTAAGAAGAGCGTACATTTAATTTTTAGAGGGTGGGGCGTTTTCCACTACTCTCATTCACCTTTAAGTTTTGTATCTATTTAGACAATGATAAACATTGGAATAAAGCTTAATAAAGTGCAAATGAAATTGCATTATAACTGTACTATAGGTTTTCCCGCTCAATTTTGCGATTGTGTCAATCGAATTGATAATAGGAGCAAACGAATTCGCGCGATTTGCGATCGCCGTGTCAAAGCAGCATTCAAATTTGTAAATAGTCGTTCAAAATCATGTAGGAACAAGTGAATTTGCACAAAGAGCACACCTTTTCATCAATGGTCATTCGAATTTGCGAAAGGGCAGTTGGCTGCACATTCCTGTGTCTATTCACGAAAGCGTGTGCGTATGCATGAATTCGCTTGCACTTATTCGGAATTTGGAAGACCGATGCCAACGATTACGCGGTAATGATGCATTTGAATGACCCTTAATGAATTTGATTGAAAAAAGTGTAAAATTGAGCGGGAAAACCTATATTAAGAGAATGGTGATTATGATGATGTAATAAAGTCACAAATTTACTTTCAAATAAAAGAAAGTTAGTGGTGTTGGTATATGTACTATTCTTGTTCCTGTCTAGTAATAACTGTTGAATGTATGTGATGTTAAAGTACTCCATTATTTTTTCCCCATGAGTTTTGTTTTTAGATTTCAATCACCAATTTCACATACCTGCCAACATTTGAAAATGAAAAATCTTACTCTAGCGCACATCACGAGTGGGAAGCGCGAAGTCCTTTGTGGCCGGGGTCCAGCTCTAGGTTTCTAGAAGCTCTCTTAGCCTTATTTTTGAACATATGACCACACTGAATGAGCAATATTTCCATGATAAAGATCATGAATATTTTAGCTTATGTATGTGTGTATCTATGCACGTGCATATTTACTTTCCCCCCCTTTTTTTTCCCAACTTAAAAATCGTACTGTTCCGATTTTTCATCTTTTTCTAATGAAAAAATCGGAACAAATACGTCAAAATCGGACTGGTTGGCAGGTATGATTTCATTGGAAGATTGTTGAGATCGATGTGAGATTTGTATAGAAAGGGAATAATCAAACGGAAGAACGTTACTCAGATTTCAAATTCAAAATAATGTCACTTCAGATCGATACACTTACTATGGTCAGGAGTATCCATAGACGCTTACAAATTCAATATTGAATATGTGACCTTACACCACAAAACGACCGTTATGTCGCTGAGATAGTTTCTCCGTTATTAGCTGAAATAGCCAAATTTGGTTTAAAATATGAGATTAGTGAATGAATGGACGCCAATCAATGAAGTTTCCCGTTTCTCCCTTGTTTTAAAATTGCTTCAGCCATTTTCCAAATCTTTGGCACTAATTTTCAGAGGGTTTGCCTTGTCTGGATATGACAAATTATATACCATTTTAAAGGTAATGAATTCTACTGTAATGTCATGTGAAAATAAGCATAATCATTTTCCTGACTTATTGGTCATTTTGTGGTGTAAGGTGACATATGTGACCCGTCACAGCTAGAAGTCGAAAAAATAATTTTCTGGATTTTTATCTAGTTCGGATCAGCATTATCTAAGCTTAAAATTTGTATCATAGTGATTCTGCAACGTGGAGTTATTGACGTTTTTCTAAGGGCAATTTTGAACGGTCTGGAAATAAAATGCAGAGAAAATCGCTCAAGAAGTTTTACATCCGTTTCGAGAGTGAAATTAGCTTTCTAATCAAGCCGCTCTTGAACCAGTTGCATGAATAGAATGTGGTAGCAACCTTTATCCAATTTTCTTGAAAACTTGCATATCAGTAGATATGTATGATTTACACCTTCCCTCCAAAAATTGTTGAATATAATTCATGCTTTGTAGAGATATGTAAAGATTTAATCGAAATTTAAGTGATTTTGGAATGACAAACTTGGATTCAAGTACACACCGAGCACAGGATACAATAGCGAGCACTTTTACTCAACAAAAGGGGGTCCGCTCCCCCGTGGACATGCTCTCATTATTGTTCAACTAATCGATATTGACAGGTAGTGCAGCCATCCCTTTGATGAAACCATACCGCAACAAATAAAGCTGCGACTGGTGCACGCCTCAACGACAGCGTTACCCTGTACCAAACGTTACACTATTTAGGCGCACTTTCCTTCCTACATAAGAGTTCATGATAACATAATGGAACCCTAAGAATGAATTGTTCAAACCCAGCGAAGTCATCGCCATGTAATATTATCTGTCTTATTTGTTTAACTAATACCTCTTCTTTTCTTGACATTACTTTTAGTTTATGCACTAAGCGGCACGCGCGGCTCGCTCAAAGGGATAAACAAAGGAGGCCATTTGAGTCAGTAGGTGAATAGGGATTAGAGAATATCGATGTGCGCTGGCCACTCTTGACCGCCAGCGAGATTTGCAACTTGGCACAAAGGGGTTGTTAAGAGGCGGAGCTTAATATCGATCGCTTTTGGGTGCAAAGAATTTTGGAAAGCAAACTTTTCAAACCTGCAAGAAACGTGCTTCAAAACTCTCCTTAATTGTCACCTTTCCACTAAATATTTTTACTGGAGATTTTGCCTACTGGTAGAACAAATATCAGGGAAAGGCCTGAACTAATAATATTTTTTCGACATTTTAATGCAATTTCAAATCGATCATGATTTCTGAGGTTCGAACTCGCGCGACTTTTGGCTCCTCTGAGAATGACGGGACACATACTGTATGTCCAGTTAACATGAGCCAAACAACAAGGTACAAGAGAAGTGTAATAGCCTCCAAATGACTTTGGTTGAAGTTAACCTGTTCAGGACTGATCTGAAAACATTCTGGCTTTGGTCTATGGAGAATACATAATGTAGCAAAATCAGTCCGTCCTAGTGAACGGGTTAATGGGGCTTTGGTCTATGGAGAATACATGTTGTAGCAAAATCAGTCCGTCCTAGTGAACGAGTTAATGGGGCTTTGGTCTATGGAGAATACATGTTGTAGCAAAACCAGTCCGTCCTAGTGAACGGGTTGATGGGGCTTTGGTCTATGGAGAATACATGTTGTAGCAAAAGCAGTCCGTCCTAGTGAACGGGTTGATGGGGCTTTGGTCTATGGAGAATACATGTTGTAGCAAAAGCAGTCCGTCCTAGTGAACGGGTTGATGGGGCTTTGGTCTATGGAGAATACATGTTGTAGCAAAAGCAGTCCGTCCTAGTGAACGGGTTGATGGGGCTTTGGTCTATGGAGAATACATGTTGTAGCAAAAGCAGTCCGTCCTAGTGAACGGGTTGATGGGGCTTTGGTCTATGGAGAATACATGTTGTAGCAAAAGCAGTCCGTCCTAGTGAACGGGTTGATGGGGCTTTGGTCTATGGAGAATACATGTTGTAGCAAAAGCAGTCCGTCCTAGTGAACGGGTTGATGGGGCTTTGGTCTATGGAGAATACATGTTGTAGCAAAAGCAGTCCGTCCTAGTGAACGAGTTAATGGGGCTTTGGTGTATGGAGAATACATGTTGTAGCAAAATCAGTCCGTCCTAAACGGGTTAATGGGGCTTTGGTCTATGGAGAATACATGTTGTAGCAAAATCAGTCCGTCCTGAACAGGTTAAAACTGAGATCATTCATGCTCCAGATGTGCATTGTATAATACACCCATGCATGCAAAATGTTTACAAGACACACACACTTACACACACACATTTGCACTAAGAAGGTTTATCATAATACAGGGAATTAAAGGGCATCAAGCGTGGGGATGCTACATAGCGGGTCGCCATTTTGAACTGGGTTAGTTTGCGCGCACCGCATGACACTGAGCTAACGTGCATTACGCACCGTGCGCAACGCGTATGCAAGATGGCGCCGCGCATCTCATTTGACGAATCTGAACTACCTTTAATATTAGGCTTTTTATCTAAAAAAAAACACCCCTGAAAGGCTGGAACGGTTGCCTGTGGCTGGAATGCTCCCCAGGGAGTGGAAAACGTGCACTTCATGCGCTAGATTGATTGCAGAATGTATCCGATAACTATAAATGTAAAGCGCTTAGAAATGATTATAAATCGTGATAGGGGTTGTATAAATCGAGGATGATATGTAACCTTACACCACAAAACGACCGTTATGTCGCTGTGGTAGTTTCTCTTTTATTAGCTAAAATAGTCAAATTTTTTTCAAAATTTCAGATTTAGGATTTTGGTATTTCCTAAATAAGCATATCTTTATCTAGCTTCTGTACCGTTTTGAGCGTCGGAAAGCATGTTTAAATATTATTTTTTCAGCCAATAAATGTAATCTTATTACAGCGCTTTAATGGAAACTATAAATGACCCTCTTCTCCCTTATTGTAAAAATGCTTCAGCCATATTCCAAATCTTTGGTGTTCATTTTGAGAGGGTTCGCTTAGCCCAAATATGACAAATGATATACCATTTCACAGGTAATGACTTCTATTTTAATGTTTTATGAAAAGCAGCAAAATCAGTTTTCCCGACTTATTGGTCGTTTTATGGTGTAAGGTCACATATTATTATTATCTAGGAACTCTATTCAGAGGCGCATTATTACTACCTTTGTGCACCATCTCAATAACCTTGAGAGCATAGCATAGCAACACCAGAATACAAGTATACACTCATAAACACACTGTGCATTGGAATATATACATGTATTCACACACACCAGCGCATGTGTACGACAAACACTGAATGGTACATTTACATTTACATCCACCCTCAACAATGCACACACACACCAAGGCACAAAACAGAGATCTAAAAATACGTACATACTTGTCAATAAAGCTCAAATATATCTTTATTTCTTTATTTTCATATCGCTAGTTTGACATTCAATAAAATCAAACTTGAAAAAAACAACTAATTCAAACTGCAAGAAGACTTGAATCAAACATCAAACTCATTATTATTATTTGTACAGTGAAACCTTGTTATAACTAATGATTTTCAAACAATAATTTTGCTGGTTCCAGGTCTTCATATGACACACGCACCCCTGGGTACCGTTGTACACCCCTGTATCCTGCGTTGTGTAGCGCCATCTTGTGTCCACCCGAAGTACAACCATGGACGCCACTAGTTAGTATTGCGTTGTGCATGCAGCGCTTGTATGCACACTGCCCCGGCCGCAAAGAGAGCTTTTTGAACGTTAATAAAGCATAACGAAAATAATTTCATACTCTTTGGTACCCCAGTGTAAAGCCCTAAAAAATAAATTAATAATTAAACAAAATGGCGGATTTTCATTTGGTACCCCAGGGTACCATTTATGTCATCATACATGTATTTCAATGTTTTCCCTGATATAATAATAAACCTTATAAAACAAGGTAATATGCATGATCCTTAGCCTAAGGTCCTGATTACAGAGCTACCACAAATGGAAATTCAACAAAATTCATCAGAAATCAGGGAGATATCTATCAATGCAAACAAGGTAATGACAATAATCTTTCAATAGATGTAGGCCATGGGCCCAACCCTAAAATTCCTTCATTTCATAGTCCACCTCTTGAAAGTACTTTTATTTTACTCTTAATGCCTTAAGGGCGTGTTGAAATAAACGGAATGTGATGTTCCCAACTTCAATGTTTGGGTGTTAGTGAGAAATTCATGAAATATGAGGCCAATTTGCTTTCTTGGAATGGGCTCTAGCAGAAGCCACTGACCCTGATGATGTCATAATTGACCAATCAGAAGCACCGTGCAAAAAGGCCACAGGGCCAATTGGCTGATGGGATGAATTCTGATGCAGTCATCTTGCGGAAACAGGGAGACTTGGCTGCTCCGCATCTTATTAACTGGTTCCCATCCAGATTCTCAAATCTCCATAGACTTTGTTCAAAGCCCACCAGGTTCCAGTAGGCAAAGGGCCAAACCCTTTGACCATTAACCTTTGACCTCACTGCATGCCTGCCATAGCGCTTGCAAAAGGTGGGCAGTATCTGTAACCTATTCCCTTTGAGTTTCTTAAACCCCTAGACTTCATTCATAGCCCACCAGGTTCCAGTAGGCAAGAGGCCAAAACCCTTTGACCTTTAACCTTTGACCTCATTGCATGCCTGCCATAGCGCCCTCACAGACTCTGCCGTATCCCTGGTAACGATCACATCCGTTGAAAGCTGTGATCAAAACAAGAAAGAATAAAGGGATCATTAAGTTTGTTGACGTGTATTGTGCACAATAGACAAAGGCTTGATCAAATGTTTATTTCTGTGATCAGTAGCCCATTTCATAAGACACTTGCAATTGTTATAAATATACAATTATTGTAACTATTTGGTCAACAACCAATCAACATGGAGCATTACAGCTGTTGCTATGGTAGTTACAATAATTTTACACTTACAACAATTGCTACAGGGGGTGTATTCTGAAAATGATTTTAAGTTCAAATTTATTGTATCTACGTCACTTAAATATATTTTAGCAAGTCGCTATTGCTTAAGTACAGTGTAATATTTAGTGACGTAAATATGACGTAAATACAATACATTTTTTAATAAAAAATCGTTTTCAGAATACATCCCCAGTTTTATGAAATGGGCTATAGATATGACCATACATCCGAGTGATGTATGAACATTCCATGGTAAATGAATATTATATGGCCGAGTAATGAGCGGAAATACAATAGTGATATTTGTTAAACTTAAAGGGACTGTCCGCCTTTAACAAATCGTCTGAACAGTTTCCAGTAGACGGATGGCGATGAACGTAACACACACAAAAATTCAGATTGAACAGCTCTGTAATTTGGATTCCACGAATGAAAAACGAATGCGTCCCTGCACCCAACGGCGTACCCAGGATTTTTTTAAGGGGGGGGGGTTATTTTGTAAAAAATGTTAAGCCGAGACCAAGTTCCTTCAAAATGTTTGAGACCAAGTACCTTCAAAGTTGAGTTGAGAACCCCTCTCAGCGGGGGCGGGGGCGGGGGCGGGGGCGGGGGGGGGGGGGGGGGGGGGTGTTCGTAATTTTTTTTCGAAGCCGAGACCAAGTAAGTATTTCAAAATTTTCGAGACCGAGACCAAGTACATTCAAAGTTGAAAACCTCTCTCAGTGGGGGGGGGGGGGGTGTCTGTGGAAAATTTTCAAAGCCGAGACCAAGTACTTTCACAATTTTCAAGACCAAGACCAAGTAGCTTCAAAGTTGAAAACCTCTCTCAGTGGGGGGGGGGGGGGGGGGGGTGTCCGTAGAAAATGTTCGAAGCCGAGACCAAGTACTTTCTAAATATTCGAGCCCGAGACCGGGGATCTTCGAACAATTTTGGGACCGAGACCAAGGTTTAGTCAGTCAAGACCATGTTTTAGGCGGTTGAGACCAGGTTTTAGACGGTCGAGACTAAGTAGTTTCGAGACCGGCTAAAATTTTAACAGGGAGGGGTTCAAACCCCCCAAAACAGCCATTTTTTGGAACCAAACTATATATCGGTCAATAAAGGAGTTTAAAGGGGACCACCAGGCAAAGAACAACACATAATTATATATGTTTTAGTACCATTTTGTGATATAAAATGGATACACAACATTTTGCAAAGGTTTGTGTAATTCATAAACAAAGCTGTCAATTTCTACCACTTACGGAACCACTTATATTTCCTAGTTCCTGGTTTGCCAGTGCGCCAATGCTATTCACGCGTACGTTTGGAGACAATGTAATCCCGGGCGATTCGTTTGCTCTGCACAAATTAGTCTCGTACATTCAGACCGTGCTTTTGAATGGGGATGCGTTTTTCGATTATATATTTTTTCTGGAAACATATACTCCGCAAAAAAAGAAACTGGACACTTGTATAAGCTGAAATATTTCATATTAATGTACGATAAAGTGTAGATTATCATATATAAAATTAAATGGAATTTAGTCCTCTGCATGCAGGGTATAAATTAAAGGTGTAATCGTTCATGCATGGAATGCCATGGTCAATTAACCATAGCAAGGTCTGTTTTCAAAAATAGCAAATACAATGGAGGATCACACTATTCGACTGAAATGATCAGGATGATAGTAAGCGTTTCACTTAAAACAAGATGTGCGGGGCAAGTAAATGATGACATTATTTAACTTTATTGTTATGAACACACTCTGAAAATACAAATTTTTCAATAAAACAGGGCCAGGCTATGAGAGCATCATCATACTGGTCTGTATTAGAGGCATGAAGCTTGTCTGTTTGAGTGTGTCCCCTGCAATTTTAACCATAGTTACCTAGAGAAATGTCATGTTAAAGACTGCCCAACTGTTTGACCAATGGTGACATCAGGTTTTGAAGATCTTTGGACTACGGTAGAATTCTTGAGAAGAATTTATACCAATTTTCATGCTGAAATAAGGGCACAAACTGTGTTTTCGACTAATAAACCTTTGCCATGGAATTCCCCATTTTGTTACTTTTGGATGAAAATAAAACCTATAACGTTCACAATTTGTCTTCATTTATACTTTTGATTGAGATGAAGATAGAAAAGGTCACATTTGTATTGAAAAATTATGCCATGTCATGAATATAGCGTTTTAGATCATGCTTATCAACATTTATATAGTTGAGTGGATGTTCCATTTTTGCTATTTTTGAAAACAGACCTTGCTGTGGTTAATTGACCGTGACAAGTCATGCATGAATGATTTCATCTGGATTTTATGCCGATATTGAAGAGGGTCGTTCTATCTTTAATTTGATATACAATATCATATATTTTATCGTAAATGAAATGAAATATTTGGTCTTATACAAGTGTCCAGTTTCTTTTTTTGCGGAGTATATTTTGGTGAACTTGTTGATGGAATGGAATTCTAAATATGTTACCTTTCATTTATAAGAATATTATTTTTGGGTGGTGGTACCCTTTAAAGGGAGAGATCCACTTTTGCAAGCCAAAATTCAAAAGTTGCGAGGTTATTGTCTTATATGAAAGGAAATGTCATTTAATAGCATGCCTGAAAAAATTAGGGCTTGAAATCTCTTTTTCGTGGAGTTATAGACCTAAAACTGAATAAACTGAGGGACGTCGGTTAATTATGTACATACGTATTTTTGGCCGGTGAGTAAGTTCGTACATAGATTTCACGGAGTGCCAGATCGGAATGCATGACCCCTACGTGACCCCCGCTAGCTACGTGAGCCGCGCATAAGTACTAATGTGTGAGCGTTTACCAAGCAAAATACCCAAACGTCGCTTAAACTGACTACATGTAATTATATATTCTTTCTTTTTGAGATCCTTTTCCGTGACATATACGTTAACAAATGTCGGCTTCACAATACCTTTACGAGAATTAGTACTATATTGTTGTAATACTATGCTAAATCAGTTGAACTCCTTTATTGACCGATATATAGTTTAAATGGAGGGACGCATTTGTTTTTCATTCGTAGAATCCAAATTAGAGGGCTGTTCGCTCTGATTTTTTTTTTGCGTATTACATTGATCCCCATCCGTCAACTGAAAGCTGTTGAGACGTTTTGTAAAAGTGGATCTGTCCCTTTAACTGATCAACATAATATTACAAAAATATTGTACTTATTCATGTTAAGGTATTGTGAAGCCGACATTTGTAAAGGTATGTCACAGAAAAAGGTCTCGAAAATGAAGAATATACAATTACATGTAGTCAGTTTTAGCGAGGTTTGGTTATTTTGTTTATTATTCGCTTACGTCGTTGTCTGATCACAAAATGTGCGCAGGTCACGTAGGGGTCACACACAGAAATGTGGTACTCCGTGTGCGAAATATCTCACCGGGTGAATACTTAATGCACAATTAAACGTGCCGTGTCGTTTTATTATTTTGAGGTCTATTACTCCACGAAAAAAAGATTTCAAGCCCTAATTTTGTCAGGCATGCTGTTAAATGACATTTTGTTTCATATAAGACAATAACCTCGCAACTTTTGACATTTGGCTTGCAAAAGACGGACAGTCCCTTTAACACGTTGCACTAAATGTACACACAGTTGGAAATCTCTGAGGGGGACTTTCAAATCTAAAATCAATCATAAAGATCTAGCACAGTTCATAACAACAGAAAAGTAAGCAAAAAATAACCCGCTCTTAATAAGTTAATATGTGACTCTTGGTAATGCAGTGGAACCTCATTATAACGAGCATCTTAGGTCCATTGAATTGACTCATATTAAATATTTTGTTCTTTCATGGCATAATAACTATACAATGTATAGAACCTGGACCTGTAAAAAAGGCCGAGAACTTGCAATGTATGCTACAAATGAGTGGATAGAGTTTTCTACAGTGCGTGGTACACTGGTATATCCTGGATGGTCATCACTGCAAACCATTTCCTGGCTATGACAGTGTACATAAACAATGCATGTGTTCGCGGACATATGATGCATGCCACCCATGCATTGTCTATGCATTGTATGCTACACATGAGTGGATATAGGGTTTTCTACCTGAGTGGAGTCACTGGAACATGGCTGGCTCGTCATCACCGAACAGCTCGTTGCCACGGTATCCATATTATCACCAGTTACCTGCAGGTAAAGAAAAACGTGAATGTGATTATTTAAATAAAATTATTCAAGTAACAATTCTGATTGAAAATGAGCAAAGAAAAATAGGTTTCGCCGAGAATCAAACCCGAGACCTCCGGATTGCTAGACCGGTGCTCTACCATTGAGCCACAAGACCCTTGAATGGGGGACGTTCCCACCCAGGGTGAAATTCCCATTGACTATACATGTATTACCAATTGAAATCAATTGGTAATCGAAGTATATGGAAAATTAAACAATTACCAATTGAAATCAATGGGTACCCATTGAATTCAATGTACCAATTAGAATTTCAATGGGTACCAATTGAATTCAATGGGTACCCATTGAATTCAATGGGTACCAATAAGAATTTTAACTGGAATTTTGTCCTGGGCATGAAACCCTTTTCAAAGTTACTGCAAAAATGTACTCTACATTGCCTGCACAATAACATTACAAACTGGATTGTTCCTGATCTGATTGATATTTTGGTTTATGTTCACTTGGTCTAATCTCAGTTGGTCTACTTCTCATTTGGTCTACTACCTGATGCCTCCAAAAACCTAACCCTAACCCTAACCCTTACCCTAACCCTAACCCTAATCATAATCCATAATCATAATCATAATTAAGCCGCCAGATTCATAATTTTCTAGTAGACCAAATGGTAATAGACCAAATGGGTGTAGACCAAGTGGCAATTTACCGATATTTCAGCTGTTTCTGAATTGATTTTGATCAAATAAAGTTTATTCTGTCATTAAAATTATATGCTCTTTCAAATTTTACACTCAAGTTTTTCATTACCTCTCAAAAAATTGTGTTGTGCAGTGCCCTCTCTCCCCAAACTGAACTACCCCTTTAACAGTACCCCTTTAAGAGACATAAAGCAAGTTACCCCGGCCGGTAGGTTCCCAGTGTAGTTATCAACGACATGGCTGGTAGTGAAGGGAATGTTGGATATGTCCACGTACGACGCAACCTTTAATAATAAATCAGAAAAGATAAGACAATTTGGCAACAAAAATAAATCAAAAATAAAAGTAAATGAGACTACAAGCAGGGAAACATATTTGTTATTTTGTTTACAGTAAGAGTTGTAAAATTGTGAAACAGGGGCTTGTTGCAAGAAAGGGTCCTATCTCTAGGACGTCCTAAATGTCACATGATTGTCATATGACTACAACTAAATTATATGAGGCGCCGTTTGTAAATTTTATTATTATTTTTTTTTATTACTTACACACATGGAGTATGAATTATAATTATATACAAACAATTAAAATTGTATACAAATTATTTACAAATAAATTGATACATTTACTTACATTATATGTAAATATTAGTTATTACAATGCGAACTAATGATTAATAATATGTGTAAATAAACCATTAACAAACGGCGCCTCATATAATTTAGTTGTAGTCATATGACAATCATGTGACATTTAGCAACAAGCCCCAGCTTACCAGCGGGAGTGTTTCACACTGATTCTTATAGCTTTGGAATAAAACAAAGTCAAAAGCAAAAAGTATAAATATTTTAGACTTCAAACAAACAACTTTAAGGCTCCTCGATAATAAAGATAGTACTGATTTTATCAAAATGTATGCCTTTTAGAAGAACTGTTTCAACATTCCAGAATTATTAAGTTCAACTTAGAATCTTTGTGATAACACCCTCAGCCGGTGGAGGCTTAAAGGGTACCTCCGGACAGAGATTTAGCTCTCTTACATCAAAGACATATCCCAAATGAACATACAAAACAGGTCTGTGATCCTGAAAGTATTTCTACATTGCTAGGGAATCATTTTTAATATCACATATCACTCATTCTGTCAGCGCAGTTCCGATAACGATACCAGTTAACGATACTCTTATTGATCGCATCTGCGATATATCGCAGCAAGCAGAGAAAATCTCGAAAATCGCTTGTGTGCGCGCGCTGCTGCAGCACAGTGCGTATAGACGGAGCTATAAGAGAGAGAGAGAGACAGAGACACGAGTAGCTCTATAAGACCAAAAACAATAAATTGTTGAATTGGAGTAACGGGCAACCAAACATTAGGGTAGGTAGGTAGGGTTTTTTTTTTTTTTTTTTTTTCAGGATTCGCAAATTACACAAAAACATATATATATATAACACACAAATAACACATATCGCAATTGGAATTTTTTTTTTTTTAAATTTATTTATTTTTTAATCAGAAAAAAACCTTTAGGGTCGGCGGTATTTTTAGGGTCGGGCGGGTTGCGAATTTGCGTTTCCCAAACCATTCAGCAACTCCTTGTGAATTAGCGACTTGGTCAGAGACCATGCATACCCGAAATTTCCGACTTGTATAATTTCGAACATTTAGTCGAGTGCCGAACGAATAGCAAATACAAAAAACATTGGACCAAGGTAGGATTCGAACCAGGGATCTCTAGCGTATCAATCTAACTCTCTATCCACGGAGCTATTTCGGATTGCTTGATTGGTGTTGGTTTTTTAAAACATATATATACCCTAACACTAACCCTTACCCTAACCCTAATGTACAAGCAATAGCATGTATACATATTGCATGCATGTAGAGATATGGTGCGATGCGTTGGCCGTGGCTAGAGTGCGAGCACGCGCGAAACGATACTAACTATCGCATGGGCTATGCGATAAATCGCATACTACCATAATAACGTACGCGTATTGATTGAGCGGTCGTGCAAACAAAGTCGCGCGCGCGAACCAGTAAATAGCCGTGGTTCCGTAGGTCGTAGTAATTAATTGCATTGTTCTCAAATTACAGAAACATATCAGACCCCATGAGAGTATGATTGGTATTCAATTATAGTACCAAAACAACTAAGGATTGGTTTTATCATGCCCGGCGGTACCCTTTAAACTGCTCCGATTTGAGATGAGATTGCAAGGTTCTGTCAAAATACGGAAATACTGCATTTTACTATCATTATCATTGTAGGTTTTTTTTACCTCGTTTGCCCCTTGAACGTGGATGTCAGTCCTGGCTGTCGCAGGTTCCCTGTTCCTTAGATGCGTTCTCATGTGGACTGTGAGAGCGCCCATCCGTTTAGCCGAGTACGGACACTGGTCACAAGTGTACGGCCGTTCACCTTTAATGGAAATTAATAAGAAGAACAAAAAATCATCATTAAAAAGTAAGGTTTCCCCACCATCTATTTGCTTTTGATTAAGTTCTCTGAACATTAAAACAGAATTTCATGCAAAAGAGTTCAACATTGGACCTCTGGGGAAGGAAAGACCATCATTCAAAGTCACTCGCTGTACAGGCTATAATCCCGTTTATCACGTACAGCACGGAGGCTGCCATTGATGTATGTTTATGAAACTCGGATTTTGAATTGTTCGCTCTTAAATGTGACGTCAAACCCGAACTACTCTTTTTGTTGGCCCACATTTTGCCTTTTGTTCGTGCACAAACCCTGCGAGCTATGACTGAGAGCTGCTAACAAAAAGAAACCCTATCAATTTGTATCTGATCTAGTTTAATACAAAGGAAATATAACACTGCTTTTTAAAAATAAAACAACCTTGAAAAGTAGCCCCCCAAAATACATTCTAGATTCCTCCAGGTCTAGAAGATGTACTGTACCATAAGCAGCATGGGCGTCGATACTTACGTAATACCCATTCATCAGGGGGGGATGGATGAATGGATCATCCCCCCCTGATCAATGGGTATCAATGACAGATCGACGCCCGTGATAAGCAGGCATTGTACCAGAAGTACAACATTTTGTAGTCCGAAAGATCAGACAATGTTTTGAGGGTTCTTTGACGATTTTGTTTGATCACCTGCTCTCATGATGGAGGGGATTGCATGACGTCATAATATAAAAGGACCCCTCCAGAACGAGATGGATTTTTCTGTCTACAATAAACATTTTGCTGCTCACCTGTATGTTTGCGCATGTGTATTGTCAGCCCTTTCTTATCCACACAGGAAAACTGACAATGGGAGCAGCGAAACGGTCTGATGGTGGAGTGTCTAGCCATGACGTGTCTCTGAAAACAGAGAGAAAAGGAAAGAACAAATAGTTGGTAAGTTTTGGCTTTGGAAGAGGAAACTAAGCATCTGTTTTCAAACCACGTTTTCCATGTAGTTGTTGTTGTCGTTATTTGCCTTGTTGTTGGTGGTGATAAGGTTAGAAAACTTTCATTATCATGGTCACGTATTATCATCATGATCCCCCTCTCATCTTCTTCATTATCATCATCACCATCAGGCATCACCAACACTGGTCAACATTGTTGTAGTATTGCATTTATACGAAAACTACTTTGTTCATAGCGAAGCTACATTGTTATGCGCGCGAGTGCTTTGTCTAATAAAGCTACCATCTTGGCACAATGCATTCAGACACTCGTCTCTAGCTTTACTTATATGATATCAACGTTTCTATTAAGAGGTATCATTAAATACTTCAACATGGTGGCAGCGGTGAGATATGGACGCCGCTAGACTGTTTTGATTGTGGATAGTTCCTTAAATGGGCTACAACTTGAGGTTATTTTGCTGATTTCGTCGCGGTGCCATAGTGGACATTTACACACACACAACGCTCGCGCTATAGCGCTATAGCACGCCGGACTTAACTTGTGCCTAGATATTATGTTACGCCGTGGCGCCTATACAGCACGCAACCAGTGCGTACAATATGGCCGGACATACGCGCATGAATATGGCGTCGGTAAGGGAGTGACTGAGCGTCGCTAGAGCTAGGTTGGCTAGCCCGCAGGAGTAATGACGGTCGTTATAACGTGCGGCTACGGGACAGTTGGATCCTGGACTTGGACAAAATGGCGGCCAGCTAGCCGGAACTGTATTTGTATGCTTTCGTGCACGTTAAACTTAAATTGATTCGTCGATCTCGACTCGATTGAACAAGATTCAAGTGACAATTGCGGTTTTTATTTCTTCGGACACGGTATGGTACCGATGTTAAATCGTCGCTGTCGGCATATTATTAGCGCTACGCCCAAGTTTGTTCGTGCATCCTGAATTGTTTATCCGACTCGTTGTTGAGCTAGAGTTGTAACTTTTATTGTGATTATCACACTTGCAAATGGAATTTTCTTATCGCAGTGACAGTGCAGATAGGCCTTGTGTTGGGAACGCATCGTCGGATTGGGTTACGCTCCCGTTTCGGACGCTTTGCTGGTGAGTGAACCCATGCAATCTTGCAGAGATTTCTCTTGTGCAGTGAATTGTTGTTTATGCCAGGGATTATGCTCTTGTTTTGTGGACGCTTTGCGGAAGAGCGAATCCAAGTGCACTTTGGGAATTTGGTGCCTCGCGTTTGACTTTGAGTGACATTGACATTGTCATTGATTTTGCGTTATTATGGATCGACGAATAGGACTTCGACAAGCCGCTCGAGCATCACCCATGCAGCACAGCGCAGAGACGGAGTGTGGAGATCAACCACACGGCCCGAGCGTCAACCAGGCACGCAGCATGGCCAGACAGACAGCCCAGGTCCAGAGCACGACCCAAGACATTTGACAAGCCGCCCGAGCATCACCCATGCAGCATGGCGCAGAGTGTGGAGATCGACCACGCGGCCCGAGCGTCAACCAAGCACACGCAGCATGGCCAGACCAGATCGAGAGTGCAGAGCACAGCCAGAGCACAGCCAGGGCACAGCCAGAGCACAGCCAGAGCACAGCCAGAGCACACCTAGATCACATACAGAGCACAGCCAGACAGAGCACAGCCATATCCATTTGGGATGAATTATAGAATAGGAACATGGGTGGTAAAGACCCATGCAGAGGGTGAACGTTCTAGAACCTCTCCCCTCATTGTTTTATGCCACATCAGACGTTAAGATTGAAACCTTATTTGATAACGATTCTGATTATAGCAAAGTTTTCTGTAGTTGGGAACTACATTAATTCCAGTTGGGAACTGAGTTAATTAATCGCGAGCTAAGTTAATTGTAGTTGGGAACTACGAATTCGTTAGTTAATTAGTTGGGAACTAAGTTAACTGAAGTTGGAACTAAGTTAACTGTAGTTAGTAACTAAGTTAATTGTAGTTGAGAAATAGTTTCTGTAGTTTGGAACTACGAATTCGTTTACGAATTGTCCTTGGTGTTATAGAAGGAAAGGAGAAATAGTTTCTGTAGTTTGGAACTACGAATTCGTTTACGAATTGTCCTTGGTGTTATAGTTCGGAAAGGAGAAAATATAGTACAGTATGTACTTGGACTGTACTACGTGGAATGATGATTTTGTTAGTTGATGTAAGTTGCATTCTTGTTTGTGAATTATATTACGTATGTACGTAAATGAGTAAAGGTTAGAGAGGATAAAGATTATAATTGTATGGAAGGAAGATGTTAGGTGTTTTGTTGACAATAATATAATTATAGACAATTGATAGCAGTATATCATACTTATTTGCTTTGAAGATATTGAAAATAGTTAATGGGTGGAATGCTTCAAATTGATATTAATCACATAAATAAGCCTTTATGGATTGAAAGGAATATGATTATACTTTATTGTTTTGCAAGTCATGTAAAGATCATGAATGGTGCAGCCAAGACTTTAGATTATTGTTTTGAAATTTGAAATGTTTACAAGTCATCGCACGCAACAGATTGAGACTTATAAGTTATAGTAGTAGTTTGTATACAGTTTGCATTTTGAAGTATGTAAATGATTACGATTGATTTTACAGAATATAGACGATAACATATTTACTGTGTTAATGTGTTTGTATGTTTAAGTGTTAATAAAACATTGCATAATTGCATGTTAAGTTTTTCTCCCAGTTCATTATCCTTTTGTTAAAACGAGGGAGATGTTGTAGTATTGCATTTATACGAAAACTACTTTGTTCACACGCGAAGCTACATTGTTATGCGCGCGAGTGCTTTGTCTAATAAAGCTACCATCTTGGCACAATGCATTCAGACACTCGTCTCTAGCTTTACTTATATGATATCAACGTTTCTATTAAGAGGTATCATTAAATACTTCAACAAACATTATCATCTTCATGATTCATCATCATCAGCACCATCATCATCCTTTATCTCCTCACTGACCATCATGATCATCTCCATCATCATCACCACCATCACCCTCATTCATGACATTGCTTATCACCTTGAGTGTGCTCCCATCAGCGGCGGCGTAGTCACACTGCCTGCATTTATAAGGCTTCTCCCCCGTGTGCTTCCTCAGGTGAACCAGAAAGTTATCCCTCTTTGTGGTCACATACCCACAATGCTCGCAGATGATCGGGTCCACCGCGTTCTTGTGCATGGGAGAGTTACAGTGCTGCTGAAGTTTCAACTCCGTTACGAAGCTCTTCTGGCATGGCTTGCAGAAGAAGTCAGATTCGGCCTTGCTGTGCTTCTTTTGGTGAAGATCAAAGCGAACGGCAGACCGCGTTGCGTAGTCACACACGTCGCACGAGAAGGTCGTGGTGGATGCGTGCTTGCGCACGATGTGTATTTTCATTCCCGAGCGCGTTGCGAGGGAGTCGCCGCAAATCTCGCAGAGGTACCCTTTCTTTTTCTTGTGCTTCTTCGCGGTGTGTCGCTCGAGCTCGTTCTGGGTCTTGTACCGTGAGTGGCACTCCTTGCAAGCAAAGATCTTGTTTCCCGCGTAGCCCTTGTGACTGAACGGAGACATGATGCCGAGCGATTCACAGGTGGGGATGATCGCGCTGCTCTTCCGGCTCTTCTTGAAGTGGATGGTTGTGGGCGGTCGGTTTCCCCCTGTGTGTTGGACCACGGTGATGGTCGTTGCATCAGGGTTGGACTTTGAGGCGCGCTGGGCGATGTCCTGGAAGTCCACATTCCCAAAGAGCTTTGAGATGCTCAAGGGTGTTGAGGGTTGCTCCACCTCTTGCTTCGCCTCAGGTTCTCTAGGTAATGAAGGTATTGGAACTGTTTCTGGATTGTTTTGGGCTTCCTTGTCATCAGGCAGGAATGCCATAGGTCTCATTGACATTTCTTTCCGTGTCTTCATGTCACTTGGTGCATCAACATTCTCCAGCAGAGATGGGACAGGTTCTTTGCCCAAGTCCATCAGTGACGCTTCTTCTCTCCTCTCTAAGCCGTCCCCTGCATTCTTCACAGGATGTGAACCAACATCTCCAGAGGCATTTGTCTGAAGCTGTGCAACTGTCATCTCATCAAGCTTCAGCATCTCCAAGGCTACTTCTCCCAACTTTTCAACCACCCCTTGGTTTGCTCGGACATTGGAATTGGACAAGGACTGGGCCAGTTGTATTTCAGGCTTCTTATCAAGCATTCTAGACATGTCAATGTCAATGCTCCTTGACCTTGTCCTTGATTCAATAGCATCTGTGATCACTGACTTGGATGCACCTCCTCTCTTCTTTCGACGGTTGTCCAAAGCCTTCATCGCTTTCTGGTCTTTATTCATGTTGTCCAGGTGTGGTGGCTCTCCAGGGGCTTCCATCCTGGGAACTGGACTCGTCTTACTTGCGGTTGCTTTGCCACACATTCTTTTGCGACCTTTGGCTCTAGTACTTCCCAACAAATCTTTAGTAACCTCATTGTATTTTAGCTTTTCAGAGAGAGTCCTCGCCTTCCCATCAAGTGCTTCGGGGTTGCTTGGTGGATTAATGGCCTTGATCCCATCCTGGGCTGAATCCCCGTTTTCATAGCTGTCCATGAGCTCTAGAATGCTCTGGAACATGTCTGTGATTTGCTTCCTCACCTGGGGTTGCTCATCATTCTGCAGACCCTTCCTCTTTGACGACCGCTTCTTGTCAGAAATTTCTTCTGCGGTCGGGAATATTTTAAGGGCGACTTGTTCACTAGCGAGGCATTTTATACTACTCGACCGCTCCACCTCTCTGAAAATGGTTTGCACACGCTTGGTCAGATCATCAACATGTGCATGTGCTGCGTGGGTTTTGTCAGAACTCTTTGCAGTACTTTTTCCTCTTTGTCTTGTGCCGTAAGTTTTGGAGGTTGATGCACCATTCTTTGATTTTGAATCACACATTTCCGTTTGTGTTTGATGCGAGGCATGCATGTGAGTTTTCATGTCCTCCCCGTGGAGTGTGTGAAACCCACACAACTTGCAACGATACACCGCTGTGAAAAGCATCGTCACATCAACTGGGTTTTCTTGTGAAGACTGCGCCATCTTTCTTTTCTTTTCTTTTCTTTTATTTGAAGACTTGTTGATCTCTATTCTATAGTACTAGTCTAACTTGACTAGTAAGTAAGAGTAAGACGTCAAGTACAAATTACACTCAGTCAAGGTTGACTCTTGACTTCTCTACTCTAGTCTGTTTCTGTACTTTTGTTTTAGTTTTAGACTGTGTCTAATGATATACGACTCAAATCAATGCGATATTTCCATCTGGTTCATTGGTTGATTGCTTCAGCAGTGTCTATAAACCGTCCACTCCAGACCATCCGTCGAGTGACGTGAGTGCGAGTAGAGTATTGAGCTCAGCATCGCCAGCCGGCCTGTAGGCCGCTAGGTAAGGCAGAACGAGTCGTGGCAGTGCGGTGCTGGAAAACTGCCGGCCGAAATACAAATTTCGCTTGTGAAATCCCACAATGACCAATGTTAATGTAAATGAGATGAGGATGTCAAATCGATGCAAACAATCTTCGACAACGATTGAATACACGTAGATAAGTCAGGATTAACGACACTAAAACTATAATGCCATTTTCAACACCGTGTTGTAATTGTTGTAAGCAAAAACAGAATTTAGAATTTAGGTGAATTCCCCCGAAGACTTTTGGCTGACATAAGGGGTACCAATTATAGTGGTGAAGAAATGGCGCCCAGTTTAGTGAAATAATGTTGAATGACTATAGTGTATCCGACGGTAGAGGGAGTTATCAAAATATGTCAGAGCAACAACAACAAAAATAATAATAAACAAACTTAAAACCAGCTGACTGTACCATTTACGTTTGTAGACCTGCAGTGGCGGATCTACGGGGGTGGGGGGGGGGGGGGGGTAGGGGGTTTGACCCCCCCCCCCCCCCCCTTGGGCTGCCAAGTGAAAATATGATGTGCATAGAAAAACGCCATCATGTGTCCAGACTCCAGACCCCACAGTATCCGCATCGTCATTTGGGTCAACCCCCCCCCCCCCCCCCTTAGCAAAAAGCTAGATCCGCCCCTGTGACCTTGTGCATGAAACCAGATTTGTACAAGATCATCGTCGTTTAAAATTCTACAAAAAAAAACAATGAAAATAATAAGTAAAATGTGTAAATTACTACCTCATTGAAATAAATCAGGTATCACAACATAATGACTGAAGTCACTGAACTTGTATTATGGTAGTGTATCACAACATAATGACTGAAGTCACTGAACTTGTATTATGGTAGTATACATTATCATGTCAAAATGAAATCTATACAAAATAAACAAGACTATAGTCTAAGAAAGTAATAAAATCGCAGATTTCGCTTGTTCAAATTTTTAGAAAATAATGATGCTCATTTTGCCGGGAAACAAAAAATCAAAGAGATAATTACATGTATTCGGTTTTACAAGGATCCCAAGCTTTGACTATAACCCGGGGGGCACTCAAATTATTTTTTGACGGGGGTGTGCCGTACGGAACTCTGAAATGGGGGTCTGAAGAGCTGACTACAAGCACAAAATATAGGGTCTATGGAGCTACAAAAACCCTGAAACGGGAGTTAAAGGGATAGTTGAGTTCTGGTAAGGAGAGTACAGTTTTAGTGAAACTGAATTTTAGTAACCAAAACCTGCATCATTACATTACAAACTAATAGTTATAACTAGAAAGGAACACAAAATTACAAATGACGTAGTAAAGATCATGTTATCATTCAAAAAGAGCCGTTAAAACGTAAGAGGGCGCTCTCTAAACACTCATCGGTTTCAACCATTTTGAATAAAATATTGTGCATGTGATGCTTTGTTGAAATAGTGATTAGATAGAGAAATAACCAACAACTATTTAAATACCTATTTTGTAACTTTTTGAAAAGAGGAAGCATTTTTTTGCATTTTTAACGGCTGTTTCAAAATTCTCTAATAAACCCGGGGCCCCGGGTTTATTACAAATTGTTATATTTATGGATATTTCAGCCGTTTCTGAACCGATTTTGATCAAACAAAGATGATTTTATTGTTTAAATATTATGCTCTTTCAAATTTTACACTCAGTTTTTCATTACCTCATAAACCAATTAAGTAGTATAGCGCCCTCTCTACCAAAACTCAACTTTCCCTTTAAGGGAAACCCTCAAAAAGGCTCAAATGGTGGTCCAATTGGAGCCGAACAATAGAAGAGAATAATGGACTTGGTGTTATAGTCAAATACATAGCCAAGTCATTCCGGGGGTCTATGGAGCCGAATTAGAAGAAGAATAATGGACATGGCGCTACTCAACTACCCCTCAACTACCTAGCCAAGTCATTCCGGGGGTCTATAGAGTAGCGAAGTAGAGTGACGTCACATGCTTTTTGTTATGGCATAGTAATGGTTCTAAACAACTTTTCCTTTCATACTGGCATTAAGTAGTGGGTCGGAGTCTGACGATTGCCTTCTTAGCAACCGCTTAGAGATCACCAATTCATTACTTGCCTGACATTGTTTAGAACCATCACCCATGGCAATGAATAGCTGTGACGTCACACTTCGGTACTCTATGGAGCGGCAATTTTTGAAAATAGGGTATCTTTAGAGCTGCGATCGGGTGTGAAAACGGGGTTCTTTTAAGCGGCACAGCCCTCCCACCCCCCCCCCCCCCCCCCCGGGGGGGACTATAATTGGCCCGGCGCAGACAGAGCCGACTCGACCCGATCCGACTGGTTTTTAGTCAGGCTATAATCATATTCGCCCAGTCGGAGGCGATCCAACATGTTGATTCGGCCTCGAATGACCTCCATCTGGCTCTTGACTGGCAAAACCGGAGTCCTAAAGCAACGCATACTGAGTTAATCAGGCTGAAAACAAGTCGGATCGGGTCGAGTCGGCTCTGTCTGCGCCGGGCTTACCATGACTTCATACATCTTTTTCTGGCTTGTTTTTTGTTTGTTGTTTGTTCATATTTCCGTATAAAAGATATCGGCATCAAAACAATACTGAAGATTCATTATACACTGTACAAATAAAACAATTTGACAAATCGTACATGAAGAAACAAATCATTACAAGTGATGAAAATTGAAAACACGGCTGGATATCCCATATTGATGTTTGGTATTTGGACATCATTTTTTTATGTTCATTCGGAAAATGAAGTTCAAATTTGAAAATTCTAAAAATAGATTTGTATGACGTCATAGATTCTGTACTCTAGCTATGGGACCAGATCGAGACTCGACATCAGGATCAGGATTCTCCGTAAAACATTCTAAAAAGTATGATTATCACCCGATTATTAGTGGCAGGTTTCGGGTCGTGAACGGTAATTGGCAAACACACTCAATCATTGTGTAGATCGTACCCGGTCAATTACTTTTTCCTCTGCTTATTATTTTAATTGAGTGTGCACTGTGCAGTTTATTGCAACAAACAGATTTCCCCATTTATACAGCTGGAAAGACTGAGACTATGAATAAAAGGGATATATATAGTTCAGTTCTCGTAAAGAGATCGAGTAGGCCTATACAGTTTTAATCACGGAATTTTAGTAACCAAATCCTGCACCATAAAAAGAATATTTTGACAAACTAAAAGTATAACTCCACCATTTTCGAAAGAAATGCAAACTTACAAATGTTTTTTTTATTGAAACAGTGATTAGATAGAGAGATAATCAACAACTATCTAAAAACCTCTTTTGTAAATTTTTAAAAAGAGGATCGAGCATTAAGCAAATTTTTAACGGCTGGTTCAAAACTGTTGAATATTTGTGGGGACCCACAAATTTTTATTACAAACGGTATGATCTTGATGGATATTTCAGCCATTTCTGAACCGATTTGGATCAATAAAGTTTATGGTGTCATTAAAATTGTATGCTCTTTCGAATTTGACACTCAGTTTTTCTCACAAAAAATTAATTTGTGTAGCGCCCTCTATACCAAAACTCAACTATCCCTTTAATTTTCTTGCTAAAGCATAGTGCAGGATATAAGTGATTTGGGACGGGGGGGGGGGGGGGGGGGGGGGGCAGGTCGGCACATAGCCTACACTTGCAAAATATGATTGTAATGTATGTACACAAATCTATTCATTTATGTATTTCACTAAGATATATAATTATTATGTTATTCTTATTTTTCATCAAATGAGTTACATGTTATTGAACAATGTAACCCTAACCCTAATCCCACCACCGTATAGATTGTATAGAGCTACGACACTGCATTATAAAGTACAACTCGATCGATATGTTCTAGTGCCCGTGGTCGGACTGACTGGCCCGAATTCTCATCAGTGGCTCAACTTGCGCCCGGCCTAAAAAGACAGAGACTATACGGGTTACCAGTTAAAGGTACACTAGCTTGAGTATTGGTAATTCCCGAAATGCCCCTTGACAATAATTAGTTGTTTTAATTCCATTTGAAGTTCGTGAATAAAACATGCAAAATAAGAATCATTCCCTTTAAAATGCTCTCATATATATAGTTGTAAAATTTGATTTCAGGATATTTTATTAATAAGTCCGGCTCACCGGCCTAGGGATATTTTGACTTTAAAAAAAAAAAATGCTTATAGACTATACTAGTATACTTTGACAAAAATCAAAATGATAGTTTTTAAATAGTTGTTGATATCGCATTTCATTATTTTAACAGAACATCAAATTAATGCACAATTTTGTATGAAAAATGGCAAAAACCAATTAGTTTTTAGAGTGCGCCCTTTTGAGTTGTAACGGCTATTTTGAATGATAATCGTTAGTTTTTACTTAGTCGTTTGTACGGACCTTTCGAGCATGGTGGAGTTATAACTATTAGTTTGTACCGTAATAGTGCAGGTTTTGGTTACTATAAAGTTAAGTTTGACCAAAAACTCAACTATCCCTTTAACCCTAAACAGACGGGGGGGGGGGGGGGGGGGGGGGGGGGGCTGATTTAGCCCCCCTCCTCTATTTTCGCGATTACTTCGCAACGCTTAAATATATTACGATGCCACTTCACGACTTTTTTCCTTAGAGTCTTGCGCAACTTTTGATACCAAATTTGCGACAACCGGGTGCACCGTTCTAAAGTTACGTGACCTTTTGTAAGTGAGCGTCGGTCCGAAAATCGCTAAATTTTGTGATTTGTGTACAAATCCTATGGAAATTGACTTTTTCCTAGAAGAGACAAAATCTTCATTATTTTTCATTCTGATCACTGCAATTATTTAATTTTGGGCTACAAATGGTTGAATAATGGTTAATATTTTATTCCATCGAAAAAATATATAACAAATATTTTAAAAATGCAAAAAATACGAAAAAATGCAACTTTCGCATAATTAATTAGCTCTAATTAGCATATTCTATTTTTTTTTTTTAACTACGCAATATTGTAGACCTTATGGACATCTATCACGATGCCAAATTTGGAGTCGATTGGAGTTTCGGTTGCCGAGATCTTGGGCGGGGGGGGGGGGGGGGGGGGCAAGTTTAGCCCCCCCCCCCCCATTTTTTTTAAGGTTCAAAATAGCCCAGTCTGTTTAGGGTTAAACCATTTTGCACCTGCAGACCAGTTACTGTTTTGTCGCTATTGGTCGCCTTTGAAATTCAGTCATAGTTTAGTCAGCCATCAGACAAATTGCGTCCCGGATCCTCCTGGACATTGTATTGCTGGTGACCGGTTATAGGCCTACTATGACTGAATTTCAAAGAGCCCATTGTCCTGATACATATTTAAGCAGAAGTCAAGGGGATTGACTGGATAATTAGAAATATCTCCGGGGACCACTAGCGACAACACAATAGGTCAGCAGGTGCAAAATAGTTTAACTGGTTACCCATATCTTAGTCTCTGTCTTTTTAGGCCGGGCGCAAGTTGATTCATGCATGATGATCAGAGTTGGGGCCTATGTCTTTTTTTTTGGGGGGGGGGGGGGGGGGTGGGCCGGGCGCATACCTGTACTGTCATGTGTAAAATACTTTGTATGTTACACATGACCCCACACACTTCGTGGTGCCTTTGTTCTATACCGCTAGCGTCCGGTCGTAACCATTAACAACTCATTGTCAACTGGGTCAAAGTGAATTCGCTCACACCCCTCGAACAATCAATAGCCCCGCCGAGCGAAAAAATAACGCACTACGTCAATGTGATTCTGTATGCTAAGCACAAACGGTATAAGTGGTGGTGCTGGTGGCCGGGCGGGGGGCACAGCCTAGCCTCTCATGGGTTTTTATTGTTGTTGTCAAATTATTCGAGGCATGGGCCCGTGTTCCCGTAGCTTCGCCACTGTCGGTGTATGATATTGATAGGCCTACAGGTATATTTTGACAAATGTATATTATACAAATAATAATACAAACTATAATTACAATTGCTCATCGAAATGATGTGCATGAATCATCGATAACATATCCCACAAAGCAATGCGATGAGTACATCCGGGCAACTTTTTGTCTTCGCGCATGCGCAATCAAGCAATCCTTCACTGCACTTCCCCACGAACTGTGTTGAATGTCGCAATTGTTACCGTGAGTAGAAACATAATTTTTCACTTTTCCGTAAATTATGGTCAATAATTCATGATGCGTTTGCTCTAGCTTTATTGCTATCTTTTGTATGAGCGTTTTGAAATCATTGCCGATTCATTAATTCCTCGTAATAATGCGCTCTACTCCTTTTTTTGTTCGCTGTATATTTTGGGCGTCTCGCCATTCATTTTGTACACGATCCGCGTAGAAAATTGATTGCATCTGTTGTTGCGATTTATTGTCTGTCTGTGACTGTGTCTGTGTGTTTGCGTTGGCCAGGCATTGCCATTGACCCGGCCATTGTCAAATGACAAATTGGCGGATTGGCCTTGGCGGGGCCTTGGCGCCGTTGCGGTAAAGCTTAATTTTAAGCCATGAAATCACTGAGATGTGACTCGGTTTCTGCACAGTTTCATGATTCTCGTAAAAAAAGATCTAGTTTTATATAATCAGAGAACATGATGATTGATTCATTGATGTCGATGCTTGTTGACACTGACGCCTGACGGCTCACAAGAAATTTGTCTTCCTACAGTTCAGAGTCAGACAGAACTTGAGGGCCCTGTTGAACGCATTGGCGTTGCAGAAAGAGATGCAATATTCTGATATTGATTGTAATTATGTTAAGTTGCAATTTATTGTTAATGTTAGTCCGATCATCATCATGTCATGTGACTAAATGCGCATTGGTTTCAAATGCGCAATTTTTCTGACTTGCAATTAATTGCAACTTTGCAATTGATTGCATCTCTTTCTGCAATGGCCAACGCCAACGCAACGGGACCCAGATTAGATTGACAAATCTAGCGCTTTCAATGCTGTCTTTGACCACATTATTACTGAAATATTTTACTGTCGGCCTTCTAGTTCTAGCGCCAGACGCTGCGATTGCCGCCCGTCTGGCTGGCTGATAACAGCGTCATCCACAAATGACTGGATTATGGAAAGTCAGTTACTGGCAGTTAAGGCTGTTGACGAGTCCCGGGTACCCGGGTCCCGCCGAAAAATGTTGAGTCCCGGGCGCAAAAATCGATACTCGATATCCCGAAAAAAAAGCAAAAAATCGATTTACGAATTTGCTGTATTTTATAAGATGATTTATTGTCATAAATGCGCTGCATTTTTGTCACTTGAATGAACATGTTTCCCAGCGGCGTGACATGCCTATAGCGAAATCAACAAATTGATAAATTTCGGGTACCCGGGACTCGCCCGAAAAATTATCGCAAGTCCCGGGTAGTAAATATACCCGAAATCGACAGCCTTACTGGCAGTCATAAATACATGCAAATATGGGTTTTGCGCTTGTTATAATATTACAGAAATATCATTTGTATCAATGCTCAATATATCTCTGGAGTCTGGCAACTAAACTATCTATGAATATGATACACTCACTAGTGTTGTCGCTGAGTCCCGGGTACCCGGGTCCCGCCGAAAAATGTCGAGTCCCGGGCACAAAAATCGATACTCTATTTCCCGAAAAAAGGGGAAGTCCCCTCATTGAACGCAAGAGCTTTCATGTTCATTCAAGTGACAAAAATGCAGCGCATGTATGACAATAAATAACCTTCTAAAATACAGCCAATTCGTAAATGAATTATAGTTTTAGCATTTCTGACATGATTTTAACGGAATTATGGTAACATGCTGTTCAAATATACGTTGCGATTTCGCAAACCAAAAACCGCAACATGTGTATGCTGGTTTCGCTGCTGCATACACGTGTTGCGGTTTTTGGTTTGGAAAATCGCAACACGTAAATGTGTAGTTTTTGCTGCTGCACATGACCTACGTAATACGAATGGAAAATGAAATTATATTGGGAGTCATCGATTTATTGCACATACTAACTGATAATCGCTTGTCGGCAGGAAATAGCCAAAAATAGTGGCGTGATGACAATCATGTAGTGAAGTGTGTTGATGCATTAATGTCCTATTCTCGTCAGAAATTTCATAAGGTATTAATTTGAACAGCATGTTACAATGATTTTGTTAAAATCATGTCAGAAATATTTAATTTACAATGTTGCTGTATTTTAGAAGATGATTTATTGTCATAAATGCGCTCAATGTTTGTCACATGTTTTCCCAGCTGGCGCGACTTGCCGATCATCGTGTAATAAACAAATGGGTAAATTTCGGGTACCCGGGACTCGCCCGAAAAATTATCGCGAGTCCCGGGTATAAATACTCGCGAAAACGACAACACTAACACTAAACGATCTAGTTTGCCCCACTACATGACATGTCTTTTTCATGCTAATTTCGTATTACGTAGTTCAGGCGCAGCAGCGAAAACCGAATACACGTGTTGCGGTTTTCGCTGCTGCGCCTGAAGTTAATATTACGTAGTTCAGGCCCTGAACTACGTAATATTAATGGAAAATAAAATATTGGGAGTCATCGATTCATTGCATGTACACAATGATAATCGCTCGTTGGCAGAAAATAGCCAAAAACAGTGGCGCGATGACAATCACATTCGGCGAAGTGTGTGTTGAAGATACCATCGGCCACCGAGATCATTTGTCCTATTTTCGCCAGAAATTTCGTAATCAAGGTAAATTTGAACAGCATGTTACCATAATTCCGTTAAATCATGTCAGAAATGCTAAAACTATAATTCATTTACGAATTTGCTGTATTTTAGAAGATGATTTATTGTCATAAATGCGCTGCATTTTTGTCACTTGAATGAACATGTTTTCCCAGCTGGCGTGACATGCCAATAGCGAAATCAACAAATGGGTAAATTTCGGGTACCCGTGACTCGCCCGAAAATTTAGCGCGAGTCCCGGGAGGTAAATACTCCCGAAATCGACACCTAGTTGCCAGAGATATATTGATATTTCTGTAATAACGCGCAAAAGTGCAAAACCCATATTTGCATGTATTTATGACTGCCAGTAACTGACTGCGGCAATCGCAGCGTCTAGCGCTAGAAAGTAGAAGGCCGACAGTAAAATATTTCCGTAATAATGTCAAAAGGGCAACAAAAGTGGCAGATTTGTCTGATCTAGGTCCCGTTGCAGAAGAGATACAATCGATTGTAAGTTACGATTAATTGTAAGTCTGGTCATGTGTTCTGGATGCACGAATCTGATTGGTTGAAACGCGCATTGCAATGTTGCTGACTTACAATCAATCGTAACTTCCAATCGATTGTATCTCTTTCTGCAACGGGACCCAGGACCCAGATGTGATTGTGAGAACTGAGAATGAGACCTGTGGAGATGGTGACATTTCTTGACAATGTTTAACTTAAAAGACTCTGATTGAATGATATACAACTCTCCATTCACCTGGCCTGGTGGTTGCGGGCACACATACATAGCTGCATTTAGTGCTGTTGATGAGTCCCGGGTACCTGGGTCCGCCGAAAACTGTTCGAGTCCTGGGCACACAAATCGATACTCGATTTCCCGAAAAAAGAGCAAGTCCCCTCATTGAACACAAGAGTTATCATGTTCATTCAAGTGACATAAATGCGCTCAATTTTTGTCACTTGAATGAACATGTTTTCCCAGCTGGCGTGACATGCCGAGCGTGTACTCAACAAATGGGTAAATTTCAGGTACCGGGACTCGCCCGAAAAATTACAACTGAAACATTTTAATTTTTTTTTTTTTTTTTTTGAACGTGCAGGAATATCAGAAGCATTTTATCATGCAACTGAATAGTAAGACGTGCAGCTCTCTATTTACCTGTGCTACTGAAATACAGCTTCCATACTCTGGGGGATTTTTAACCAAGACCAATTAATATTTAATATTGTTTTTTTTCTTCTTTTAATCTCCAACTTTACATGTAACTGAAACATTTAATTTTGTTTTTTAACCAAGAAAAGTTAACTGAAACATTTAATTTTTTATTTTTATTTTTTTAATCTCCAGGATTTTTAACCAAGACCAAGTTAACTGAAACATTTGATTTTGTTTTGTTTTTCTCTGAACATGCGGAATTACAGAGGCATATTATCGTGCAACTGACTTCAGAGTAAGACGTGCAGCTCTCTATTCACCTGTGCTACTGAAATACAGCTTCCATACTCTGGGGGATTTTTAACCAAGACGCAAGTCAACTGAAACATTTCATTTTGTTTTGTTTTTCTTTTGATCTCCAGGAGTTTTAACCAAGACCAAGTTAACTGAAACATTTAATATTGTTTCGTTTTTCTTTTAATCTCCAACTTTACATGTAACTGAAACATTTAATTTAGTTTTTTAACCAAGAAAAGTTAACTGAAACATTTAATTTTTAATTTTTATTTTTTTTAATCTCCAGGATTTTTAACCAAGACCAAGTTAAAACTGAAACATTTGATTTTGTTTTGTTTTTCTCTGAACATGCAGGAGTTACAGAGGCATATTATCGTGCAACTGACTTCAGAGTAAGACGTGCAGCTCTCTATTTACCCAGTGCTACTGTTCCTGAGTGCAACCAGACTTAACCACACAACATGTCGGCGTTTGATGACCAAGCAGATGTGAGTCTTTGCCTACAATATTATACAGTTGTTAACTGGTGGTGGAGGGATCATCACGGAATGTTACTCTCCCGAGGGATAATATTATACAGTTGTTAAATGGTGGTGGAGGGATCATCATGGAATGTTACTCTCCCGAGGGATAATATTATACAGTTGTTAACTGGTGGTGGAGGGATCATCATGGAATGTTACACTCCCGAGGGATAATATTATACAGTTGTTAACTGGTGGTGGAGGGATCATCACGGAATGTTACTCTCCCGAGGGATAATATTATACAGTTGTTAAATGGTGGTGGAGGGATCATCATGGAATGTTACTCTCCCGAGGGATAATATTATACAGTTGTTAACTGGTGGTGGAGGGATCATCACGGAATGTTACTCTCCCGAGGGATAATATTTAAGCCTGAGTCATGTGGGATATATTCGGAACCGGGTCCCGATAAACTCTAACCGGTCGGGAACCGGTATCCCGATAAATTTTTGTCGTCGAAACTCGGATCGGTAAAATCACGCAATCGTGCAAGCATCGGCAAAAATGCACTGTTTGGGGCTTTATATTACTCTTTTTATATGCAAATAACATTACAAATATTGACGCTTTTATGGATTTACATATCAATCTTTACGGGAAAATAGTTACAGACTATCCAGAATTAACTCACGTTTCGCAAGAAAAGTATTTTTTCCGAAGTAAATTGGACCTAGAAATCGATCGTTTGTTCAGCATCGCGCCAAGCTGAAACAAGCCGCTAAAATCGAAGTTTTCGGGTCCCGATATCGCGAGAAGATTGCGATATGCATGCTATATGATATGCTAGCTAACTTCAGTTCCCGGCGCGGCACACACGCTAACTTCAGTCGGCCAGCTAGCATCGCGGTGCACCGCTGCGATCAAAATTTCCCGATAATTTGCACAGTTTTTTTCATTGTTTCGGGGCTTATTTTTTGTTCTGTTCAGCTTTCAAACGCCATAGAATCATGTAAGTAGAATATCAAAACATTTTAAAATGGTATAAATTACCCAAATACGTAATTTGAGCCACTTTTTGAATGCACTGGCTCATGAGCTCGATCATACATACACTCCCCGGGAGTATAGGCCTAACTTTGTGTGAATATCCGTAGGCAATAGCGTTCAAATGACTAGCAATTTTGCGCTTCCTGTTCAATTTCTGACTGTCAAACGAAGTTACGAACCAAGAATTTCTCGAAAATAACCACTCTTTAAAGTAAATGATATCGATTGCCCCGTTTTTATTTGAATTCCGCTACATTAAGTGACAATCTTAATTTCTTTTTTAACATTTTTATATTATTTATTTTTATTCGGGGCACCGTTTCCATAAAAACAAAACCGGGTCCCGATTGAAACGGTCGGTAACCAGTGTGATCGACCGAACCGACTCAGCCTTAATAATATTATACAGTTGTTAACTGGTGGTGGAGGGATCATCACGGAATATTACTCTCCCGAGGGATAATATTATACAGTTGTTAACGGGTGATGGAGGGATCATCACGGAATGTTACTCTCCCGAGGGATAATATTATACAGTTGTTAACGGGTGGTGGAGGGATCATCACGGAATGTTACTCTCCCGAGGGATAATATTATACAGTTGTTAACGGGTGGTGGAGGGATCATCACGGAATGTTACTCTCCCGAGGGATAATATTATACAGTTGTTAACGGGTGGTGGAGGGATCATCACGGAATGTTACTCTCCCGAGGGATAATATTATACAGTTGTTAACGGGTGGTGGAGGGATCATCACGGAATGTTACTCTCCCGAGGGATAATATTATACAGTTGTTAACGGGTGGTGGAGGGATCATCACGGAATATTACTCTCCCGAGGGATAATATTATACAGTTGTTAACGGGTGGTGGGGGGATCATCACGGAATGTTACTCTCCCGAGGGATAATATTATACAGTTGTTAACGGGTGGTGGAGGGATCATCACGGAATGTTACTCTCCCGAGGGATAATATTATACAGTTGTTAACGGGTGGTGGAGGGATCATCACGGAATGTTACTCTCCCGAGGGATTTTAAATGCTATTGAGGGAAGAGTAAATAAGTCCCAAGACGTAGTCGAGGGACTTATTTTCTTCACGAAATAGCATTTAAAATCCTGAGGGGAACATTCCATGATTTTCCCGACAGCAAAGTTAACAACTGTTTTATCATCTGAATTGCCATGTAATATTACATGGCAGCTCATGTACTGTATTTACTTAGTCAGGTGATAAAGTATGCTAGTATGCTCCCCGGGGAGTTGAGAATGTGTACAAGATAATTGTGCGGGTCTGCACTGTACCATATGACCAGGGGTAATACTATAAGCGCTTAGAGGCTGTTCTGCATTGGGCGCTATGAATAAGATCTATTATTAATATTATGATATTTTTGAAAATAATTAATGTTCGACCGGTATGTAATTGCTGTAACTAGATCCCTTGTTGACCATACATTGCGAGACAAACGAATATCACTAGCGATATTATTTTTGATAATCCGCAATGAGTAATATATTTACCAAAATTATCTAATTGTACAAAATAGTTTGCCCTAAAGAGACAGTTTACTTGCCCGCTTACTTCTAGAATCTAGATGAGATTATCATGTAAGGAATTATATTCTCGTAGTTGAAAAGAAATTGAATAGAGCAAGCAAACTAGACCATTTATTACATCTGACTTGCCCAGGGCAAGCAGGCAAGTGCTTGTGAAGAACCCTGATGATAGTATCACTCTATCGCTTAGCAATGCTAGAAACTTCTTTGCCTTGTTTCGCATTTCTCACTTGAGCATTTATTCCGCTTCAAATTCAGGTTAAAACACAAGCATAAATGATTCATATTTCAATGATGTTGAGATGTTGAACGAAACATTGTATGCTGTTTTGATCTCTTTGTATCTCAGTGTCCACTGTGCATGGAGCCCCTGGAGATGTTGAACAAATATTGTAAATGTTGTTGTAATTATCTCTTTGTATTTCATTGAATAAAGAGAATCCTGTTGTTGTTTTGATCTCTTTGCATTTCATTGAATGAACAGGATCATGTTGTTGTTTTTATCTCTTTGTATTTCAGTGTCCCCTGTGCATGGAGCCACTACAGATTTTGAATGAATATTGTAAATGTTGTTATTATCTCTTTGTATTTCATTGAATAAAGAGAATCATGTTGTCTTTATCTCTTTGTATTTCATTGAATGAACAGAGTAAAGTTGTTGTTATCTCTTTGTATTTCAGTGTCCCCTGTGCATGGAGCCCCTGGAGATGGACGATGTCAATTTCTTCCCCTGCACATGTGGTTATCAGGTCAGTAGGCTAATATACTGTACATGTACAATATCAAAGCATATTTTAATCCATGCTAGAAATGCAGGAAATGTACAAAATCAAGTTCAGTTCAGTCTAATTTAATAATTTATTTCAACCACAAAGACAATATGTGACCTTACACCACAAAACGACCAATAAGTGCGGTTAATACGCTATAAACCGCACCCGTGTATTTACCGCACCCCCAATTTTGAAGAAAAACAAATTTGAAAAAAGGTGCGGTTAATACACCAGCAAATACGGTATTTCAGCTAATCACACACAAACTACCATGGCGACATAACGATCGTTTTGTGGTGTGAGGTCACATTGAGTATACCATCTTACATGTAGACATTTCTGTGCACATGGCGTAGTCTACAATGCTCATAATGCTAGTCTGGATGTAACACAACCCTGCACTTGTTGGTAATTCATGTTTTACAATGCTCATAATGCTAGCCTAGATGTAACACAACCCTGCACTTGTTGGTAATTCATGTTTTACAATGCTCATAATGCTAGCCTAGATGTAACACAACCCTGCACTTGTTGGTAATTCATGTTTTACAATGCTCATAATGCTAGCCTAGGTGTAGCACAACCCTGCACTTGCTGGTAATTCATGTTTTACAATGCTCATAATGCTAGCCTAGGTGTCGCACAACCCTGCACTTGTTGGTAATTCATGTTTTACAGAAATGGGCAAGTTCACATTTATAAGGCAAAGTTGCATATTATGTTAGACGGTAGGAGGTGAAAGCCTCTATCTATGTGAATGATATTCCCAATGCCCATGAGCCAATTGGAAGGAATGCTCCCCAGGGAGTGGAGATGGTACACACAATGTGTGCTGGTTTGCATTGTATCCTGTGACCAGGGTAATACTAGTGTAACGTGCTTGGAGGTGATATTGTTATAAATCAAACCTATTACTATAATATTATTATTGATTGTTGGCGGTTTGATCCCTCATGTAGCAGTCACACCGCCAAACCGAATCCAAACTGACACGATACCGAATAATTTGGGGTCGTTTCGGGGACGTTCGGGGTGCTAGCGGTTTGGTGTCGGAATTGTCGTTCTGGTATCGGAATTGTTGGTCTCTTTTGTTGTAACTGCTAAACCCAGTTCGGGCTCTTGTCGGT